>DF243073.1:7295-45573 GCA_000507305.1 Breviolum minutum Mf 1.05b.01 | reverse complement strand
CAATAAATGAATGCAAATGATCTTGCACGTATGTCAGTCTGTCATCATCTACCCAGATTGTGTATCAGCACAAGCCAGCTTCCCCACTGCTGTGTTGAGAATGGAAGACTGGGGCGCTCACGGCAACTTCCTGCTCCAACTCTGCAACCTTGACCAACGTCTTGCTTGAATTCAACTTGTGATATGCTTCTGCTACATTGCTACATTGCACAAGCCCCTGAAAGCTTGTGTCTGAACGTGACATCTTCAATTGTCACTCTAATCTTCCGGGCCCAAGTGCATACATCACATCAAACACTTGCAGTTTCTCAATGGCAGCAGTTTTGTCGATCGCTAAAGTGTTTTGAAGATCATCGAAATGCTACAGTGTTACTGCTAGAGCTTTGAAACAAGATACTGCCATCTCAGACTCGTCCGGAAGCTTCTTTGGAGGAGCAGGAGCGCGCCGTGCTAAAGCCTGTGAGAGGATCAGAATTCATCCGAGAGTGCCAAGGGTCAGGTCGCGCCAAACTGCGCAAATGCATATGATATGACTTGACTTACTGTATATATCCTCAATTCTGGTTTGAACATCTTGATGCATCTTGTATGATAGAAGAGTAGATCATGTCTTAAAACAATGGAGCCCGAAATCCAAAATTAGCGGGACCTGGTGGTTATAGGAAAATACAACGGGTTTTAGATGAAATTCATGGTTCAGGTAGGGTCCCCTATTTTGAGATATTTTGAGACACTCATATTGCTATTGGTTGCTAGCAGCTCTACAAAACGCAGTCTAGTGCCTCGATGCCCGACGGAGGTTCTGGTGGAAGATTCGCCATGGGGATCTTCTCTCCTGCCAGCATCCTTAGCACAGCATGTTCCTAACGATGGGTCGATTAGAAAGCCTTCAGAAACACAAACAAAGACCTGGAAACTGGAAGAGCACATGATGAATCATGATGAATCTGGATTAACCACTATTCACAGATGTCATCGTTTCATGTTGCACATTTCCGTCATCATTATACCTTTCAGTGTCCACTTCAATCACAAGAGCTAGGTTTGGGCGAGCCTTCGGATGAAGGCCTTACCGTCAGCGGTTTCCTGTGCATCCCAGGAGTTTGCTGTTGACATGTCCTGGCCGGACGGATGACTCACGTTCATATGTGATGCCTGACATTGCCTGACATGAAAATTACATGAGTGATGATGAGTATGATGAGTGAATCCGAGAAGAAAATCTAAGTCATTCCAAAGCCACAGATGTTTCATTGCAGCATGGTCCGGCTCATTCGAGTTGGTTTACTGTGACAATATTGCCGTTGTTGTGTCCATCTCCCATTTTAGATTTCCTGCTTGGATGCCAATCTCTGCCAGGCCTTGGCAGTTCTTCCAAAGCAATTCCTGATCTCTGCAGATGCTCCCGCCTCATGAGTTCCGACGGGCGCTAGAAGTTTGTGCCTTTGAAGACCCAACTGATCGCTGCGGTGAAATCATGATTTTGGATAAGCCCATGTTGGACACTTTCAGATCTGCCGCAATAAACCACCCAGCTTACTAAAAACACAAAAAGATATAAAAAGTAAATGACAAGCCTCAAGAAGGCATTTGGCAGCTCTCGAACGACCCAGGTCAGTGGCCAAGTGCCTAAGTCGATGACAACACCTAGAGATTGACTGAATCTTGATGTCTCCCCAAATGGAACACACTTTTCAGGAGATCTGATTCTGATCTATCGGATTCCTTCTCATTCCACACTAAATTCTTTCAGCTCCCATGACGTAGATGACTACCACATCACATGACTACCTACAAAATCCATCAAGATACTACATGTGTTTTCCAATGAAAAGGATGTAGTGTTGAAATCTTTTGAATGTGGAAGTTCATTGGAACACCACGGAGTGTATAGCCTTGATCCAAGCCGCAAGGGTGTGTTGCCTTGATCATCCAGCACATCGATTGGAATCTTAGCATCATTGAGAGCTGATGCAGTTGATACGATTGTGAGAAGTTGCTGACATACTGTGCTTCCGCATGTATGCATGGATATGCGATATCCAGGGTGCATACGTCTCCTTGCCCCTTTTTCTCAAGCAAAAAATATCAACAAATCCAGCTGGAATGCGAAGGATGAGAAAGGTAAAAAGCACTGAACTATCTGGAGTTGGCATATTGAGATACGTATTTATATCAAGCGACCCTTTATTCGCTTTTTGATATTCAAGATTGCAGTGTTGTACACACGTGGTAAACACATTAGTGCAAACACAGTAAAACTGTTGCAAGAGTCAAGAGACCTCTTCTTTCAGAAAACGCTGGATGATCTGTGCTCGACCACGCATCGCCGCACGATGGATCGCCGATTTAGCGTTGCGGCCCTGTCAGTTGGACAATCCATCCATCAATCAATCAATCCATCCATCCATCCATCAATCAATCAATCAATCGATCAATCAAAAGGCAGGGTTCATACTGGTACAATCTCTGTGGAGGTGCGTCGCACAAGTGCCCACCACCAACGTGTGCAACTTCTGAGGCAATCCAAACAAGAGAAGGAAAACTCTTTCTGGATGAAATGATTCGCAAGCAAAACAAAGACAACATGCACGCGATCGAACCTGATCAATGATGGATACTGTTTGTCGGAATTGTTCCTGGGACACTGACTAAGGAGTTAAGTTATGTTAAATTTGGTGAAACGTGTTTGAGATCTAAGAAGTCCAGATATGTCCGGATATGTGGGATTAAACCCTTTAGTTTCTAACACAAACATCGGATCTCAGACCAGCTTCATAGTCCTGCCTCATGTTCGCAGGTGGTGATCTCATTCAGAAGAGCTGCCTGTGCAACAGAAAAGAAGAACTTTACATGATGCAACTGGGAACTTTCGACCCTTGCAACGTCTGTTCATCGAGTGCTCAACACGATTCATTATAGTTGAATATAGTTGATCCTATTATAGTATAAGATATAAGATATAAGTATGAATGACAATGACCTTTGCTAGTCAGGAGCCGCGGAAAGACAATAAAACACATGTCACATGTCATACATCTGTGAAAGATTCTGGCTCTAAAGTTGCAACTTGATGCAACATGTCTGAATAATTTCGATGCAACAACAATCGAATCAGCTCACCAAAGTTATTGTAGATCTATCTTGACACCAGTGCTGTTCCCCAGCTGTGTGCCTTTCCCATTTCCTTGTGAACCTTCTGCAAGTAGTGCTCAATTCCAGGCAGGTTATTCTCTCCCACGAGCTCCACTAGTGATGCCATGGCTTAGCCAGCAGCGATAACGAGCAAAAAAAAGTGGAGCCGTGAGGCAGCATGAAAAATCACACCGATGCATTTTTGAACCACTAGGAATCTTGGGAACATATAAGCGATGCATATTATACCGGTATACCGATATACCATGGCTAAATCGCAAAGGCTTTTTTGGTCTTCTGTTTCGAATGTATGATCGTCTTACAATTTCAGTGCAGCCTCCATGAAGTCAAATGTTTGAACATTTGCCGTTTAATGTATTTGATTAGAGCCCTGTCAGGCTTGGTCACTGGAAGCCACAGTTCTTTCATTTGGCAGCTTTGAAATAATAGGTTTGGGCCAAGCGTGTGGCTGTCGTGCCAGCGGTCCGGTAGTGTGTGATTTGTATTACAGTATCAGGTGGGCAAGGCAGGATGACAAGTTTTTCAACACCATGCTCTCATCATCAACTTGATTCAGTCCAAACAGTCCATTGCAGCACTTGTGAATGAGCCAAGCTCACGGCTCTGTAATGATGCAAATGTTAGGAGGCTGTAGACACCTGAACATCTCAACGTACGCGTTGCAAAACACCAAATTCACTTACAAGCTTTCTGGAAATTGTGTGGCCACCTGACCCAATAAGGGAGAGCGTCGATTAGACAAACAGCTGAGCTTGCGACGCGCCAATGAAGCTCACCAAACGTGGATGGCTTAAGCCTGATCGATGCATTGCTGGTGCTGGTTGGAAATGAAACAGGTGGAAACACAACTACAACATACAACTACTACAACTACTGAAACCAACCACTTGCCGCATGCCCCAATTCTTTTGCATACAGGGAAGGCTACTTCGGAGGCTGAGCAACTTCGGAGGGCCGCAACTTCCTTGCGAAGCTCTTCGAGGAGCAAAGGAGAGATATTTCCTGAAATCGGTAACCAACCGGTGCCACACATCCAATTGCATCCACATTCTTGTGCTCATTGAAACAGCTGTGAATTCCATGTACCTCCATCCTCGCAGAAGAGTTTTTTGATTGCCACCTGCCATAGCGTTCCCAGGTACTTCAAGTTTTGTGGTCGGATGTGATTTGATGAATCTTTTTTGTGTTGGCAAGTGGAAACGTGTTTACTATTGAAAAAACACTTTGAACTCTTTCAACAAAGATATCTTTCCAAAATGATCTTCAGAGTGGGTCCATATTGATCCTTAGAACTTTTTGGATTGGACCACCCTGCAGAAATGCACCTCTCGACTCCCAAAGTAGCCACGGTAGACAGCTCCAAATCCACCAGAGCCCAAGCAATCTTTCTGGATGAGCCTAAGCTATACGCAAAGACAAGGTAGTAGCCAATCGTGGTCAAGTAGTAAACCTCCCCGCCCGGAAATTAACCTTCTCTGCAGCTTCCTGTTGTCGAAGTGTGTTGTACAGGATAACTATAGATGTGTGTAATTTTGGCGGATTGAATACATCAATAGCATTGAATAGCACTTGCTGTAGATTTCTACACCTCATCTCTTAGCAGCTCGTCAATCGTGACTCACCTTGGCACTCAGAAGCTGACTGACTGAAGTCAATCATCTCATGCTTGTGCAACAGGAGCTGACCTGGCTATTTCATTTCACAAAGAGACAGGACTTGCGTTGCAAATATTGCACCCCTTTTTTCCATTTGGTCAGGGGTAGGCTCTGATACAAAAAATTGATACTTGGAATGTTAGTAAACATCATATACCAACACTGCGGTCTTCTGCATCGGGCCTTCATCGGGCCTGTCTACCATTCCAGCAGCTCCCGATGTCGCAGGTGTTGCTGGAGATGGAGTTGGCGCTGTCCTGCAGCAAGCGTGAACACCAGGCCTAGCAACAAAAAAAAACAGTTGAGTGACAAGCTATGGATAGCTATACAACGGCCCAATGAAACCACACTCAGTCCATTGTCGCTTCTCTGGCTGAGGAGGCACAGGAGATGGTGTTGCGACCTGGACACCGAATGCTGGCGGAAGCGCTCATTCGGTCTCACGTGAAAATCATACCACATCATACATCAACCTTAATCAACTCATCATTTTCAATGGGTACATTGTCCATTGTACCATCATTGTACCATGATCCCTGTTTGATGGGACTATTTAAAGCCAACCAGGAGTACCTTTTTCAGTCTCCCTTGCAGTCTGAAGCCACTAGAATCATGGGTAGTACTGGCATTCATCTGTGTACAATTGTGTACAATGCATGCACTGCAACTGAAAGGGAAATGAGGAGACAATCTACCATTACACCAGTCTTACAACTTGGGACTCTTGATTGAAGATCAGACTTCTCTCTAGATATGTTCTATCTACATTTATTACGTAAATGATTGCAAAACCCACAGGAAAGAAGTTGTCAGCAACTCAGCTTTTGGCCCAGGCTCTTCGTTCCTGCAAAAAACCACTACATGTTCTGCATGAAACTGGACAATCAAATATCTGTTAATATACGTATAGTATCACCCAAGACCTATACCTTCTCAGAATTCACTTGTATTTGCAGCCTGTTGTTGTATTTTGTTTGCACGTGTGTTTGAGTCCAGAGATTGTGTCTAGCATACTAATTGCAAAAGAACGTAACTCAAAAGTAGTGCTTTTAGAAGGATGTTGCAGAAAGAGGAAAACCCCACGAAAAAAATGTTTGGAGAAGTTTGGTTCATACCCAAATTGTCTTGACTATATACTGTAAAGGCACCTGGCCATTGCCAATTGGAGAAAGCTGAGCTGACCTCAGCATTTCAGAATGTCCGCTAAGGGGTTGATCACAAGCTTTGCGTGACAAGAGCCACGGAAGAGATGAGGTTCACCTTAATTTACATATCAAAATCCTACAGTAGCGAATCTATCTTGGCCAAGAATTTGAATCCCCATGATGTTCATGCATCTTACTTGTGGTCTAGTGCATCAGGCATGCGGAACAAACGAACTTGCTGCAGCCTTGCAAGTTTAGAACGCTTGGGAGCAAACTCGCCATTTCCTTCAGTGCCTGCTGTCAACTATCAGGATGGCAGCAAGTATCAATCGGGTCGATGCTTGGTAAAACATGGTGAAACAGGGTACAACTGCAAGACAAAATACAGAGTGCTGCATGATTCACGGCCTCCAGCTGTTGGTGTTTTGCCTATCACAAATTTCTTAAACCAGTGAAAAAAGGAACCCAATTGTGATGGGCTTGTCTGACGAGTTTAGCAACCAATGCCTTGATCCCGTAGTCCCATCTCTAGCTCCTGCAGCTGCCATAATGATAAAGGAACAACGAGAGAAGGATACATGCAAGATGAATGCTGTGCAGTCTGAGGGACTCAGTCACACAAGGAAGGGACCGATAAATTGATGTCAAAAAACTCAATGACTGGCTGCGAGGCAGATCCTTGGCCATGAGCTCAACCAGTTGCCATGCCTAGACACACAGAAGCGTGCAAATCAAATGTGCTGCAAAGGGCACCTCTACATCCTGTACACCCAAACGTGAAACTCAGTGCATTTCCCGAAACAACATAAAAACTGCATGGGACGCTACGCATTCAGGAAGTCAGTGCAGTCAGTGCAAAAGATAATCAAACAGCATGGCGACGCTATTCCAAACATGTTATTTTTTATGTGTTCAAACCATGATTTTTACCAGTTTATAAGTTCAAAACAGCATGGTGACGCATGTTTAAAAAAAGTTCTGAAACATCTGGGATTTATCAATAAGAAATTGCAAAACACAATGGGACGCACGTCACTAGCATAGATATCAATCTTTCAACCAAACGATCATATTCAAAGCAAATTGCTTGGAAATCGCTGCTTGGAAACATGCTTTTTGAAGGGGAAGTGAACGAGGTCTGGAACGAGTATGAACGAGGTAGTGAACGAGGTCACAAGGTACTCAAAGCTAGGACACCCCAGATCAACAGTTAAAAACACCTCTCCTTGGGAGATAGCCGCACCAGGCTCTTCTAACTGCATTGCTGTCAGTACAGACCAGTACTAGAGTAGCACTTTGTAGTACAGAGTAGTACTGGAGTAGTACTTTGTAGTACAGAGTAGTACTGGAGTAGTACTTTGTAGTACAGAGTAGTACTGGAGTAGTACTTTGTAGTACAGAGTAGTACTGGAGTAGTACGTTGTAGTACGGAGTAGTACTGGAGTAGTACGTTGTAGTAAGGAGTAGTACTGGAGTAGTACTGGAGTAGTACTGGAGTAGTACTGGAGTAGTACTGGAGTAGTACGTTGTAGCACGGAGTAGTACTGCAGAAGTACTTTGTAGTACGGAGTCGTACTGGAGTAGTACTTGGTAGTACAGAGTAGTACTGGAGTAGTAGGTTGTAGTACTTTGTGGTACAGAGTAGTACTGGAGTAGAACGTTGTATATAGTATTTTTTAGTACTGGAGTAGCACTGGAGCCGTACTTTGTAGTACTGCAGAAGTACTTGAGTAGTACTGGAGTAGTACTTGGCAGTACAGAGTAGTACTGGAGTAGCAACCAACCACATTATTTCATCTCACCCATCAATACTTGATCAGTATCCATCGCCATGTTAGTGCACCACATCCCAAAATGCAAGAGTCTGTCCAGAAATTGCAAGGAACCAGACACGTATTGGGTTGCAAAATGTCAAGATGGATTAAAAAGTCACACATGTACAATGCAACCAGAGGACACCAATCACCATTATACATTCATACATATTAGCTGCAAAATGTCGCAATGGATTGAAAACCAACATACAAAACACCACCTGGACGCAACATCGCATCGACTTCCCGTATTAGTTTTCCCAAGCTAGGACGCATAATTTTTGAAAACGCATCGACTTTCACACTTGGGAGTACTGATACTACGTATGCTTATCTATGTTTGCTACCAGTACGGTCTGGATTTCTACAAGGCCATAAAACACCTGTGCTTAATGGTTTACTGATTGCAGATTGATTCTCTCTTGGCATGTGAAATGCCATGATGAAACATGTTTCATCAACCCGGTCTTTATCCTCTCATTAATTGCAGGACTCAAAGCATATTTATCTTCAAAGGAAAAAAAGCTCTGAAACTACACAAATAGTCTAAATGAGATTACTGCAATGGCAATGACCAGTGTGCGACCTTGTGCACCATGATCCGCAAATGGATGCAAATGGTATGTGTAATCAAGCAGCCAAGCAGAAAGAAAAAAAGCGCACATCCCACCGCGAGCCAAAGTCATACACCAACTACGGAGCAGCAATTCAGTACTAGTAACACTCTTTCCTTGCGATGCTGGCCTGGGCTAAGGTGATATCCAGGTCAGGAATTTCTTTCAGCTTGTTCACCAAGCCATCACATTCCCCTGGCATGCCAGTCTTGCCAAAACTGGTTCGTAACTTTCAGGATTGAAATCGGTTTGAAACGAAATGGAGCCATTTCAAGTGGGTTTCCCTGTTCCAAGAGTCTTACAGCAGGATCAGAAAGAATACATATTCACCTCCCCTCCACTCCAACCACAATCCTGTGTAGTTGAAACTACCGAGTAGTGAGTTGTTCATGTTGTTCCAAGCTCTGAGGATTCAGAAATTCCCATCAGCGTCGGATGTCTTGCGCCTTTCACAATGCTATCCTTTCCGAAGGCACAAAGCTGTTCGAAATTCCTGCGCGGACAACAATCCGATCACCCAATCATTATCCCTTGGAAGTCCTTCCGTGAACAAGTGCCAACTGCAAAACCTTGAATTACTGAAACCCAAGTGTTGGTGCTATTACTGGAAACTGAAACCTAGCGGGCTCCTATGGCTTTTTCGAGCTTCTCCAAGCTGATACAACGCACCATCCATGTCCTGAGTCAGTCACATGTCACAGGTAATGACTTGCAGTTGGTCACTGGGAAAATGAAACCCTCGATATTTTCGTGATCAAAACTGCAATTCTTGAAGTTCGCACCTGCTTGCCCATCAGTGCAAGTGCCATGTAAATCCGGGCACATCCCTTGACAGAGCCTCGGTGGAATTGTGGTTTCGTTTGTCTAAGGCTATTTCTTGAAGCACTACAGCGACAAAATTGGATGTGATAAACATGATGGATGAAGCGTCAACAGCAGACTAGATCATGTAATGGAATAAATGAATGGATGGATGGATGAATGAATGGATGAATCAATGAATCAATGAACGAATGAGCTGCTCCTTCCAACTTTCACATCAAGATTGCAGTCTTCGAAAGCAGCGTACAATGGGTGGCCCGACGAGGTAAAGCCACAGTGCCGCATCTCTGCTGAAGTGCACGTTGGAAAAAGTTGATTGCCTGGAAGCTCTGCCAGCTTTCTCCAGAATGGACGGATATCTTCACGTCGATCTTCTGAGTGAAGCTTGGCTTGGAGCTCTTGGATTTTGAAATGATTATGTCAATCAGAACAACATGGCTCCTCCATATTCCTCGTTACTTGCATCTTTAAACTCAACTACAATAACATTAATCCACGAGATCTGCATCTCTGCCCCTTCCTCTTTTTGAACCCACTGAGCCACTGGAGTCACTCCAAATCAGAACAAATCAGTAATAAATCGCATATAATGTACAATCAAATATTCTATATGTATACGGTATACGTATACGTATACAAAAAAGTATGTGAGAACTCCTTCTCACCAAGTCCGGTACAGTACTTCGGATTAACATATTTTCAGACTTGCCTTTAGAAAAATGAGTTTATGAGATTCTAGATTGCGAGAGTTGTAGGCACTCATTATTCATCTTTTGCTTTGTACTTGCTTCCCTAGGAACAACTCATTTGCATACATCGTCCAGCCTATGTGTAGGACCAACCCCACCACCTTGCCTCTTGATGATCTCCAGACAGCAATTTGCAATAGCCAAGTCGCACTAAAGCCAAAGCCTTGGAAAGTACCCAAAGGCTTCAACGTCCAATAAGGAAAAGATCAGATACACACATGCCTGCAAATCTTGATAAAAGGCTTCTTCCACTCTTGACTCTTGTCACACTGTCATCCGAAAATTTGCTCCAGACCCGCTGTTTCTAAGCAAACACGGTGTTTTGTGACTGGTCGAGTTTGTTGCAAGTCATCATCTGAGTAAAGTACATGATTCTTCATGCTCGCTAGAGCCTTTCTGAAGAATGTCTCTGCCTATCAACAAGCCACAGAATGGATTGAAAAGTCTTGAAAACTCATCAAAGCTTCCTTCTCTCATCTTAGACGTTGGGGGAAAAAGCATAAACTACCACTTGCATCATCTTGCATCCACTTGCCATAGTGTTCTGCTTCATGAGGTGTCTTCCGAGTTCCTTTTGTGACCAACTCTGCGGCATCCACCCATATCCCTAAAAAAACTGGCGCCCTCGCTGAGATGAAAGGAGTACCGTTTCTGCAGTTTCCAGAAGGCTTTTCAACAGTGGAGTGGTGATTCATGGCCTCGTCCAAGTTCTTCTCTTTCATGTAAATCACCCCCTGTGTAATCAAAGACGATACCTTTGCGAACAACTTCTCAGTGGATCAATGGAATCCAAAGAAATGTCAAACCATAATGTGATCGTTGAATGCCAACCTTCAGGCGTTTAAACTCTGATGGTAGAGATCTTGCTGAGCTCAGCTCTAATTAATGTGTTGAGTTGAGTTGAATATTTTTCACTTGAGGCTCGAACATGCGATGGGTCTTGCTTCAAGGCGATAGAAAGCCTTGAGGATGGAAGAGAGTGGCCCCATTAAATTATTAGCCGAATCACCCATCATCTTCACATCCAACAGCCGAATCACTCAAGGACTCTAAGCCCAGCTACTCCGCTGAAGCATTTGTGTACTCACCTTTGCGCTCATAGGCCTACAATCGGTGCTGTAAACAATCCATTGATACATATTGCCAGAATGTCCTGCTGCAAACTATATCAGAACCTCGGCACCGATGTCAGACTGATTCAAACTGCTCTACCGCGCCTGTGCCAACCAATCATGGATTTCGACTTTCAAGTTGTCACCATCAGAACCCAAGTTGTGGAAGGCCTCGCCATTCAACTCTGGGACAAATCAAACGTCACGGCCAGGCTCTGCCGGGCCAGAAATGCATCTCGTCCGCATCTCATTAAAACAAATCTCCTACGATTGACTTTATATCTTATGTATTTATGTTATACATTCAATAGTATTCTACTTCTTGCACTCTCAGTACAATTAGATTAGATCACATTATTAAATATGATTGTCGCATCACATTTCTATACATTTCCATACATTTCCTATCCTTTCTTCATCTGGATTTCGTCACCAGTCGATTGAAAGCCTTGCATCACTGAGACATGACACCATCTTCAAGTTCGGGCCCCAACCTTCTTTAGGCTCGAGATGGATGCGTCGAAGTCACCCATACGATTCTTCACCAGAGCCAGAATGAACAGAAAGTGCGGATGGTTCCTGCAAAACGCTTGGGGCGCTGCTCGGATCACAGACTCAAACAGAATCCTGAGAATATTGTCAAAGACTTCACGGTCTCACAATGTCACTGTACTTTTCATGTCAACTGGGTGTATCACATATCATCTGCCATACCTGTACCCACCTTCAAACAGAAATACTACCAAAGCTGCTGAGGACTCTGACTGCTTTAATGCCAAACCACTGCGCGCTTGTTTCTCTGCCTTGGCATGAAATCATTTCCACCGAAAGCGAAGATTCCAAAAAGAAATTGACAGCTCTCCCCGCCTCTTCATGCTGATCCAAGGAAATGTGGGACTTTGCCAGCAAATACCTGGGTGAAGCTGATTTGGAACATCCAAAGGGGTAAATGACGCTAGATGTTTTGAAGATTTCATGTCTAGAGCAAGCAAACCAACACACACTATGGCATAGAAAATGTCTGATCTGATCCAAGCAATCCAATCTCACTGCGAGAGGATATGCCGTCTTGTGACAACTCTTTTGATGTTTGGTTGGATCAAAAAAGGAGGCACAAGGCTCCAGTCTTATAGTCCACTCCGCAATTGGTGTCAACCAATCTGCAAACAATGAGAGCGGCTCTGTCATTAATGGAAGGAACTACGAGTACAACACAGCTGAAGGGGTGGTGTGTCAATGCTCATAAACTGCTAGCCTCTTGCAAACAAATTGCGCCCCAGAAAAGTAAAAGTATCAAACGCCTTGTTAAGGTTTACTGGAGGAACTCAGTGTCAGTACCAGTACCGGTGCAGCTTCCTAAACTGAGGAAGGCAAATGNAGTCCTTGTGGTGTTGATGTGGAGGCTGGCGGTGCTGGAGTTGCGGCTGGTGGTGGTGGTGCTGCTGGCGCTCCTCCCCGGAACTCTCAGACCAGGGTGCGGCTGGATACTGTATGAATATACGTACGTATGTTACTGGACATTGCCTAGCGCAGGGCTACCGCAGACCTAGCGCTGCCTTGCAGTTTTGCCTAATTTAGGTTGGGGCCCGCTTCATAAGTAACTTGTAAATCTTCAACCAAAACAGAAATATCACACAGTTATCTAAACTTTGTGATAAGGAATTTTGCGAAACCCTCAAATGTAGCCATTGCAAGGATGGAACATTTCTGTATCGTAATGCACTATACAGATCTACCCAGCGACAATTGCATGTGCCTTCGGAGGTATAATTGGCATTCATCATGGCGATGCTGTCGGTACAGAATGTCACCTCGGGCAGACAGAGCGCAGATTGCTGTAGGTCTTCCTAAGCAGGACCTTTTGCATCCTTTTCTGCTGTATGGAGCAGCCATTGAGCTAAGAACCCAAGTAATACAAAGGTCCTTCGGCAGATGCATTCACCTGCCGTGACTGCGAAAGGAAGCTATGTAGTTATCATTGTCTCATGTTATCTCTCGCTCCATCAAGGACATCTGTGCACATGTTGCAAATTGGAGAGGCGCAGTGATGCAGCAGTCGGCAAGAGATTTATCACCCCAAACATGTCCTGCCAAACACAGTCTTGTGAAGTCTGCAGCTGTCACCCCAAAGTCAGCTGTTGACAGCACCTTTAAACACTGCTGGTAAAGCTGCACAGCCTGGGGAAGTAACAGAGTCTTGTAAATTCAATCGACATCGACAGGAGTCCCGCTGCCACTGCAAGCCAGTACTGTAAGAATGTGATGCTGATAAATTCGTGCCATGTACTAGCATGTGTTATCAACTTTGGAACACGATGAAGTCCGTTGAAATCACCAACAAATTGATTCAGGTCAGCTCAATGCCGCGCCCCTTCATGCCGGTTGTAACACACGTCTTTGCACAGGACCGGCGCCTGATCATGGTTGTTGTTCTTCCTGTTGCAGTAAGCCGCTCCTTCAAGAGCCTCCAGCATCATGGAAAACTATGTGCAACTCAACCCAGTTTCCTCTGGTGCGAAGGGAATGGACGTGAGTGCAAAACTGGAAGGAGTGGATGAGCACACATGCTGCGATAGGATATTTTTGAAGATTACTGATGACCTAGACAGACCACTTGATCAATCTCTCGGATCTCCGTCAATTTCATGCTTTTTGGTCATGCAAAGGAATCAAATGTATGAAGGTGGATTATTGTCAATAATGGTTAATTGTCCTGCCAGCCTCCAGGTTGCTTGGTTTCAGCTGCAGGACCTGCCAGTTTGACTAATATATGATATAAAGGCTGGTGTTGACATCAAGATACTAGCAACGAGGTACAAGACAACTCAAAGACTCAAAGACAAGAGGGCCCCCTGGGCACCAAGTCATTACATGTCATTAGATATCACTACTAAGTGCCAGTAAACAAGCTCCTGTATTTCTGTCAGTCAAAATGATCATCCTTATGATGGCGCCTGAATGGGCCTTACAAGCTCACCCATGCACATGTAGTAAGATCCAAGACTTGTGCAAGCATGAAGATAATTTAGCATAAAAGAAACAAGATGATCTTGTCTAAGAGAGGGAGACAGAGTAAGTCATGGTCCATGTTGCAGGCTTTGCTTCTCTACGTGACCGCTTACCACTAGGCCGCTGCCTGTTCATAAAGCCGCTGAGCTTCTTCCAAATTACCATCACGAGAGCCATCCTACAAATACAGAGTTCAAAATGTTCAAGTGTCGGCCTTCTTCTCTGCTGACCGAATGTGAAGGAATTCCCGGCTTTGAATCGCAGAATGGCAATAACAACTGCATTCCAAGCGTTGTCCGAAACTAGTGCTAACCTCAAACCGTCGCACAAATTATTCTTCCCGTGACATCATGCAGTTGCTGTCATTGAAGCTGCTTTGGTCATTCAAGAATATTCAAGATCAGTCAAGTTTCTGCTGTCCTGTCTGTGACACTGAGCTAACTTCAAGAGCGCAGGCGCATTCTTGGGTTCCTCCTTCAGTACCTCTGAGCTAAAGTGGCCAGATAAGAGTCCCTACGAACCTGAACGGATCTCGGTGTGATTTGTCATGATTTTTCGTATGCCTGGATCACTTTGGAAGTAAGTGGGAATGCAATAACATAATAACATGCGTTGATGCACCACGTGATATTCGTTTACAGAGTGCTACACTTCTACCCTTTATTTACCACATCCCCCACCTTTGCTTGGAGTCCTAGTTTTGACATGCATAATCATGCATAGGACAGGGCAATACAGTGCAATTATGAAATTCAATGTCACAACGTCGCATACCGTCTCCCTTCTATGCCAGTGCCGATTCTCATATTACTCATCCTTCTCATCATATATTGTGCCTTTTCAGATCTTTTTCAGGCTGCAGTATCTGTTGACACTTCTCATGTAACTCCTATGACGCACCTCCTTCAGCAGCTCTTTGGCTTCACGGAGACGATCTTCTGAAAGCAACAAAGAAGCATACCTAACACCACGGACAACTTTGGCTATGCTGTTAGAATTGACTGCAGTGAGGAAACTTCCTTATAGAAGCTACACAGGGAATGTATGGGAAGGTTACACATCATAAGCTTTCTGTTCACCATGTGTTGGGCACAAATTCTATCAAATCTGCATCAAACATTTCAGGGCACATGGTCTGAGTCGTCGGTGTTGTTGCACGGAGCTGCATCTGGGCCGGGTGAGGCTCCGACAAGTTAAGTTTAAAACACTGCTAGGATCTAGGAAAGCTCAAAAGGAACACCAACGAGTACTCTATCACTCCAACAATGCCATGGAGTCTGCAAAATTTGTTGATTCTTATTTGGGTCAGTCAGCCATCCTTGATACCGACGATGTACATCGGAGTCTTCTACATGTATGTTGCCATATTATATAAAAAAATACAAAAGTTTCTTGGCACAAAAAACTACTGTATCTAAAAAAAATAAGTGTTCGTGGCAATAATTATGAGATTTACTCCAAATTTCTGACATGAGATAAGACTGGTCAGAGTGATACAGTAAGAATTGGTAGGATGTGGTACCTGTGTATTTTAAAAACAAACGAAGGCAGTGTGGCATACATTTTTCTCACTGTTTTATTCGGTTGTTCTCCAAGCACCCAGGCCAAGCGCCGATGGCACTGGTGTTGCCCTCTGGAATCTTTCAGCTGCTCACATATGCCCAGAAGTTTTTGCCACATCTGGCCATGTCAATTCGTATTAGGAAGCCAAGGAGTTGCCAAAACCGGATTCTACGCACTGCAGCCATGCAGCTGTAACGCAGAAAAGGACATCAAACTGATTATGCTGAAAACTGAGCAGTGTGGCAATCAACCTGAATCATCCTGAATCAAATCAATCAAATCACAGGAGTACAGAAAGTCGTTGGATGAATGCTAGTCTTGGTCATGGCTACTTCACTAAGATTTCAGCAAAAACATCAATGCAAAGTCTTGCCTCTGCATCCTCTGGAAGCTCGTGGACAGCACCCTCAAGAGTTTGTTGCGCATCCTGTCGAAGACCAGCAAATTCAAAACCGTAGACAAACAAACGAAATATCTGACAGATTCTTGACAGGATGTAATACAGGATGTATGGTCTGACCTCAGAAGGGTCTGTTGAAGCATGAATTTCTGCATTGAAAAATCTCCTTCCAGGCGCTGATTGCACACTGCACTGATGCCATCTGGCAGGAATTCAATAACTTTAGGTGGAGGAAGTGGAACTTGATATAACTTGATTAAAGTCCCACCTGCATGTAAATGCTACGAGAATCGACGGTGGTTGGTCTGCATTGCAATGCTGTACGAAAATAATGCACGGCCTCCGGCGCGAAGGGAAAAGTTTGAACCAAGATCTAATTTGATTTCTAGAAACAACATGACACAACAAGTACTGACTACTACTTGAAAAGTCCAGAAACCCTGGAAGCTAACTATCCTGTTGCTTGCCGTCATCAATAATACTTGCTGATACCTTATTCCTTCTAAAACTCTTCTCTGTGGGTCAAAATGAGCAGGAAGTTGAAATTCCTTGCGGTGCGCCTGACTTGCGCCACCTGGCCCTCTCTCAGCATGCAGCTGCGCCAAACCTTCAGTTGCATCGAGAATCTCTCAGCACTTTTCGTGAGTCTAAAGGATACGGTACAAAAAAAAAGGGAACTAAGTCTGAATGACATTGAACGATCATGACCTTGCGGCAACTTGGGCATTAACAAATACTACTGGTTTAATGAAGCTGGTATGCATGCATAATATGGATAAATATGATAATTTAATATAACATAATATCTTCTGATATATCAAAAAAACATATATCTACGAGTACAAACATTCACAAAAGAATGCAAAATACATGGTGTGGCATGGAGTTGTAGACAGCTGAGTCACTCAAGGTACATTCATAATCCCCAGGACGAAGATCCAACACTCGCTTGTAGTACTTGATAGCTTCCTGCAAAACAACCAGAGGCGGTAGCGACTTCATGTTCACTTCATGTCCTCATATCTCACTTAGACTTCAAGTGTAGCTGCAGTCCTGTTCTCTGCCAGCCTTTCGGTACAATGATGCCTTGGCCAAACTGAAGCAGTGACACAATGGTGCTGTTTCTTCTACACGATTCTTCCATTTGCCAAACACGACGTGAGCCAAGTCGAATGAAACTATTGAGTTAGCCACCAATGCAATCATTGATGGCACATCCAGGGCATTGGGCTGAAGCACAGCAGCCTGGACAGAGTAAAGAGTCGATCCGCATTCTCTCTTGGAGGGAACGTCATGAGAACAGGGCAACTTAATGCAATTTGGGGTTCTTTGCGAAACTGTAATACGACTATAATATTTAATTACAGTATCAAAAGCAAAACATGGAATAATGCCATAGGGCTGTGGCATGGGGCACGCACAGGGCCATGTCTGTAACAGAAGGGTAATGGCAATGACATGTATCCCACCTGTTCCAATGCTCGCGATGCTTCATCAACCCTGGCAAAGATGTACGTTTTCCAGTATTGCAATCATTCACCAGAACCAAAAAGCACGTCAAACCCCATCTCAAATCCTCCAGCCCATCCCAGCCACGGTCTGGTTCCCCCTACTGGGGGACGTTGATGAAATGTAAAACAGTGAAAGGACTAACAAACTGTCCCGCCTGCCCAATTTCAAGCTTGCGCGGCCCAAAGAAAGCTGTGCTGCCACATCTCTGGGCGCCACTTTCACTGCCTGGAAACTTAAGACCGTAGCGTACAACCTGCTACACCTTAAATGATTGAGCTGGACAATGACAGATGGGTCAGTGAATGAGTTTGCATGCTACAATGCGTTTTAATATGGCAGGCGCTCTCACTGAGAAACGCCAAAATATCTGAAAGATTCCGACATTCAATACATACAGCCCCGGCAAGAAGAATATCATCCGCAGCCTGTACCGCTAAGCGGTAGGCTTCTTGAGCATCGTCTGCCTGACTATCGGAGTTGAATGAGCAAAGGTCGATAGTCAAACTGGCACAAAAAGATGTGATATGCGAATCCATCTTCAAAATAATGAAATGAAACACTATTTCTGTGATTTAGGATCTGAAAGTGGAAGCACATCAAACCTGTTTCATGGAACCTCCAGGGCAAAATCGGCCAATCGCAAATGGCCCTCCGCACTGCTTGGATGACTGGAAACCACCTGATGGAACAGAATGACGCCACGAGCAAGAAACAAATGGCAAGTTGGGTCATGGCACACTGATGGTCAATGATTATCAAAACTCAAAGAGGCTAAGTGACTTGGCGCAAAACATCTTGAGGCTTCGTTCAAGCTCTGCAGTAAGTTGTGGAGTGTTAAGCTACGGTGCATTCATGGTACAAAAATGATCAAAAACTATCCCCCTTCCAATTCAGTGGCTCGCCCGTGATCATGATCTTAGACACCTGAAATGCGAATCCTCTCTAAAATCAATGCCCCTGTGCTGCAAAAAGGGTGCACAAATACAACTCTCTAAAATCCGGACACGAAAGTCACCAACACACTAAAATCAAAGAGCATCCACATCACATGGAGACTTTGTCCAAAATCTGATCTATGAAAGAACCACTTTAGATTGAGCATATTGTGTTCATCGGTTTTAGAGAGAAAAATGGCAAGGTTTTTAGAAGCTTGTGGACGGTACTTCCTTTGCGATTGGACTCTGTACTTCTTGGATTCCAGGGTAACCCACCTGCTCGTAGAGCTTTCTCGCCTCCAACAGGGTTATTGCTTCTGGTCACCTCAAAACCTTGATTTGTCCTGCAATGATGAGTTTTACATGAGTACGCATGTGCAAAAAAAAACTCCCTCCTTCTGGCAGCTGTATAGTTGTTGATTAAGCATATCCACAACCCTCTACAAAGTACAATATCACTCGTCTCGTCTGTGCCCACTTCAAACTGCCTCTTTAAGCTTTCACCATGTTGAAAGCCGGATGCTGAATACAATACATCATCTCTTGAAGATCTAAAATAGCTACATGCACACACCCAGCTCATAATATCAACATTTGAGTGAATCCCGCGTAATTGTACCTAAACCAACCACAGTCTTCGCAGTCCCATCAGTCTATGACTTGCATGTTAGCTTCTTCGGTGGTACTTACCCAAATACCTGCGCACCTGACTTCGGCGGTCTTTCCACTGTGACAGCACGCGAGCAAGGCCCAGCATAGCAGCTTCATCTCCTGCCTGGAGATCAGGCGATCTGCTTGATCTGGCACCAAAGAATTTCCTAAACCTCATGGCCACCCTTCAGTTGACATAGAAAAATCCTAAGAACGGTCAGTCCATCTATTTCTATGTCCATCTGCAGAATTACAAAAAGGTCAATGGCCACTTGAAGCCACCTTCGAACTCAAGGCTGCCGAGAAGTGCTTCTCGGCAGAAGCAAAATTTCGCTCCCCCTGCAGCAGAAAATGAATGGATGAAATTCACACAAATTGATCCACTTGACTTGTGGAAATTTGATGCATTAAAATACAATAGGAAAACCATGGAAAACCATTCAACGGGTTCAAGGGGAGGGTTTCCACTTGTTCAATTGGATTCAATTTGAGATTAAACAAATAATAATTATATGAAATCATAATAAAGCAATATAAAGTAAGTATATACGACACGAAATCTCTCTTGCTAGCCCCATCCATACAATGAATCCTAAGGACCCTTCGCCTCAGCCACTTTCCCCAAATACGCATGCAGTTCATAGCCCAATGTGAAGCCGGCATCCTGGAAGTGGAATCGATGGAAGCCCCTCATGCAGGGATATGAAAGGAAAGGGACAAGTGGTGGTGTCAGCCGCGAAAACGGTCCAAAACAAAAAATGACGAAGAGAAGCTCCAACCGGCCAAACGACAGTCAACCAGCGAAAAAGTGCTCTGAAAAAAAAAGTCCAATACCAAATAAAAACAACCCGAAAGAACGACTTTTGTGCTCCCTTCAGCCAAAGCTGGGATCTGAGGTGGCACACATTCTAATTGTATCCGCAGTATCTAATATGGTACATTGAACAAATACTTCGACAAAGGTGCACTTCATCATCATAGTCGCCACAGATACAAACTAGGTTCAATCCTCCTCTATGTATTTGATTGTAAGATGCAATGCCACAAGAAGAATCAATATGCAAATCCTCGCTGCCATACTCCATCGCTTGTCGAGCATACCTAGTCACTGAAAGGATTCTCATGGACTCTCTAGTGACTCTAATGCATGTCGACAAACTTTCCAACATGATTCAAAGGTTTGACGATTCGACCAATGAACATTCTGAGCCATCACTATCTGCAACGGCTAAGGCCGGTTGGTTGCTAAGTGTGTCGCTCTCGTATTTCGCGGGCATCTCCATCGATGGACCTTGGTGGCCACTTTTTTCTTCGGCATCAACAGGGTTTTTACGTTCAACATCTAGGATATGCCTGACCTGTCTGATTCTTCATTCAAAACAAGGTTGATTCCAATGTCGAGCACAAATGCCAGCAGGATCCAGCAGGTATATGTATCATCTTCATGCTCCTTTCATTTCCTCTCCACAGAATATGAGGAACAATACATCAAACTGGAGTGCACTCAGTCAATTCAAAGACCTTGCGGCATGTGAGTTTGCTCAAAGCCCTTCACTCAGGAGCTGACAGTAGCGCTCGAGCCGCGCACCGCAGTGCCACAGCCTCAAAACAAGCAATGCTTTGCAATGCTTTGCATGTCCACCAGTACCGCCCAAACATCGACAAATTCACTTTTTTTCCAGCAATGCCGGTCTTTTTTCAAGTTGACTCATACAGTACCGGCAAGGGATGTATGTGTGGGTGCCAATATGGGTGCCAATATGCGCCTACCAGTAGGTATCAAACACTCACCTGGTGCGGAATGTCCGCTTGGATTTCTGGTTTTAGATATTGACGGTTAGTATAGGTGAGATCGGCGCATATTTTGATTGCGTGTCCGGCCAATTCATTAAGCCTGTCCCGTGCCAAATCTGGCAGCTTAGCGGCATCTTCAGGCTTTCGTCGAAGAGTGGCTCTGGCACTGCTAAGGACCTGCTTAGCGGCGCTGGACTCTATTGGATTGCCAGTAATTGCATGAAACATGTCGTGCAATGGTCAACTGCGTGGGGTGTACGGTGTATGTATGATGTTTTATGCTGTTGCAACCACTTCTTTAGGATCTTCAGTAATCTACAATATACGTTGGATAAATAAATATATATAATTCGAATACTGTATTACGCATGAGATATGCTATTGAGAAGGGTACATGGATAGGACACACATTCATACAGTATCATATCATTATCATAATCATGACTCAATAAAGGGCCAAACATGGCCGGCATTTGACACCTGATACACCACTGTTACGACTGCGGCCTCGCGCCATTGCTCGAATGATCCATGTCCACCGGGTAGGCCTTGCATTGGACGCTCACAGTTAAAGGCTATGTTGAAAGGATACCAAGCCATGGCCTTTGATGTTTGTTTGCTCCTTTCTCAATGTAGCTTCCATACGCGCGTTCTTGGGCAATTCATTGTAGAATTTAAAGTCGCGCCCAAAAGTGAAAGTGATGATCATAAGCAATTGAGCACCACAAGACTTGTTGATATGAACTACTGGCCGGCAAAGGTACAGCAAAGTATAAAAACATACAAAAACATACTAAAAGCAATCAAAATTTGTCGCATTGCTGCGTGAAGCCAAGTCTGGGAAGCGTTTGGTATATCCTGAAAATTCTTGAAATCCCATCAATATATATCAATATTAGCATATTGGCTCTTAAAGTTCCAATCCAAAAGCCACCAAGTTTTGCTGGCGTTCCGACCGGAGGCCCGCTCTGCACGGCGAAGCAAACGCTCCAAGCCTTCGCCTTCAAGGTTCAATTCGAAAGACATGAATGAAGCTGCGTAATTTACCTCGCGTTCAATTAGTTGGTGGGGCCATTTGAGGAGGATTTGAAGTTCAAGACCTGAAATATCGTGAAATGGGGTGGCTTCTGGCTTGGTCGCCATAAATTGGCCAAATGAATCAATGGATATCATATTTATATATACATGGTCAATACACTTTCTACGAGGATGGTTTTTCTATGTCTTTCTTCACATTCCTAGGCCAATGTGGAAAACCTGGATTCCACTCAAACACTTATTTCACCATGCCGAGAAGATAACTTTCTTGAGCATTTCAGAATTCATTCGGGCCTGGATCCTTTGCATCCTCACCAGTCCTGGCACCCAGCATTCTGACTCTATGGGCAAAAGTGAGCAGTATTGAGCAGGTCTTAATGACTCTGCGCGAAGATCCATGGGCAAAATATGTTTTCAGCGTATCAACCGGATACACCAGGTGCATTTTGTCTCATCGCACTCTCCCAACTCACGCAGAGTTGTCCCCCACAGAGCCCCAGTCGAAGTGGGAAGTCTCTGTCTACAGCCTACCGACGGCACAACGCCTTGGCGACGGTGCACGGCCTGAGTTTTTCATACAGGCATGAAATGATGCACCCCGACTCGGCGATGATGCGCAAGAGCCACCTTGCATGCCTTCGAAGTCCGATCAGTGTGGTACTTGTATATCACGTGTAACTGTTTTTTAGTAGACTTCAAACACCAGGCATCTGGGAAAAATCCTCCAGATTTGCACAGCACAAACAAATATTGCAATTGTAAATATAGCGAAACATGATCGTTTGGATTCATTTGGGCTGTTTCAGAACTACCCACTGATCGGCAGGCTCAGCTTGCTTGAAGCGCTCACGTCCCTCATGCGCTCAAGGATTAAATTGCTCGCACCAGCAAGCTCTTTTCCAGTTTGTCATATTTTCTGTGTAGTTAATTTATATTTCCCTCTAAGCGATTATCGGGCATGGGGCAATTGACAATGGAGTTCCAGATTGAATGACATGTCTGGTCAAAGTGCTTAGGAGTACAAGATCTGCTACGCTGGGGTCCCGGAATTCAGCGGAAGGGGGCGTTGGCATAAAAGTTGTTGCAACCACCAAAGTGACTACCTTGGGCAAACAGGCAGGAGACAGGGTCTGGAGAAATGCAAACATCGACTGCAACTAACAGCATGGTTCCCTACTGATATTTCCCTTTTCTTGAACAAAGCTTGACTCTTGACCTTCCCTTGCTGACAAAGGGCCACCAGCACCACCCGGTGGAGGCCCAGTAGAAAATCCTTGACCTCCACTGAAGGGCGAAGCTTGACCTCCACCTCAGCAAAACGGTACAAGTACTGTACCTGCTTGAGGCCGTGTGCAATCATGCTCTGAATTTCGGGTCCCTTTGATCTGAACCATAGATGGAAATGAGTATATTCGAGTATATTGAATATATCGATATAGTATATGTGTTCAACATGTTCGATGTTCAAAAAGAACTATATCAACTAAAGATCTATTACACAATATATCATCAGTTCAGTATGGTACTTTGTATATAGTATAAAGTCATATTATGATACATAATTATATAATAACTATATATCATTATACAATCTATTCTACGCAGATCTGCTTTCATTGGCCCAATTTTTCACTCAGCCATGGCATGTGCACACCGAGAGACTGGGGACACCTCCAAAGCCCATCTGCCCTGGCTGTTGTCCTCCTTGCGGAGGCAACCCGTGCTGCGGCCCTCCCTGCTGCAAAGGCATGCCACCTTGCTGCATTCCCTGCTGTGGCTGCATTCCATGTTGCATCTGCATGTGTTGCTGGGGAGGCTGGCCATTTTGTGGTGGCATGCCATTGTGTGGCATTCCCTGCGGTGGCATTCCTCCCTGTTGCGCTCCTTGTTGCGGCACTCCTTGTTGCGGCACTCCTTGTTGCGGCAGTCCTTGTTGCGGCAGTCCTTGCTGGTGCATTCCTTGCTGCATCCCTTGATGCTGCATTCCTTGATGTGCTCCTTGCTGCAGGGACTGACCCATGGCTTGCTGGTGCTGGGGCACTCCCATTGGCTGCCCATACAGTCCTTGCTGGACCTGTTGCTGAGGGCCATGCCCACCTGCCATCGGCTGGTGGAACTGCTGCTGCAAGTTCTGCTGGACTGGCAGGGTTTGTTCAGTAGCTTGCATTGTGTGGCTTGCTGCTCCATATGCAGTGGACTGCGGAGTGTTGCCAGCAAACCTGACAGGATGTCTTAATTGAATCACCAAAGCTATGTCCCAACCATTTGAGTTTCGATGGTCACCAAGTGATCAGCTTCCTGCCTCATGGCACCCGAAGCCTTGTCGGCACGAAAACTCAAAGATTGACTATGAGACAGAATGGTCTGCACTGCAGTAGAATCTCCTGGTCAAACTTCATACTATATGAATTACAAATAAAACACAAATCTTCTCACATTTTTCCACTCAGCTTCATCTGGTGTGTAGTCACGTCGTCTCTTTGCAAGCTTTCCCTCGTCGATAGCTTTTCCAACGGGCTCACCAAAATTTGTCTTTTTTCACTTATCTTTGCATCCTAACAAAAAAATGTGCACTTTCTGCTTCATTGAATTGGGTGAACACCAGGCCTGCTGAGGAGTTGCAGGCATTTGGGTTAGCTTGCTGCCTGAAACACAAATTGCGCAAATGGCTCAAGTCCACGAGAAGCTCATAGCCTTGGCATGCCTTGGCAATCCTCTGAAAATAGGAAATAAAAGGATATAAAAGGGTGGTGAATATTTCCAAGACTTCTCTTTCTAGCTTCACACCGTCCTGTGCGTCAGCCTTCAAATGTTCACAATACATTTCATATCCACAGGTAGGTTGAACCCTCAGCCGTCAGCTACCATGCTTTCACCAGGCACCTGAAGCCTTCACCAACTTGCCCAGGAGGCTCATGTGCACATGAGTGACCTTGCTGGCGATGAAAAAAGATCGACTGGTGTTGGCTGCAAACTGGAATCATCAATCCTGAAGATGTGCAGTTTCACAAAAGAACATGTATTGCCCCAGAAACTCTCCGTACCTTTGGCATACTTTGGGCGTCATGTGCGCAGATTTGCTAGCATGTGCTGCATGTGCCTATAATCTAATCTTGTAATTGAAGCCACCTAGTCATGCCCCGCTTGAACGCCTCAATTGTGTGGTGCGAAATCTCGTTGGCATTTTCAATCTTTGCAATGCGGTGAGCGGTAATGCGATCCTGGCAAACTTGGACAAATCAAGTATGGGCTTTGGATGCTATCAATGACATGTCCACAAATGTGAAGCACATCTTTCCACTTTCCACCAATGAGTTCCTTCGTATGCACTGGGCTTCTATGTTCCACGCTCACAAACAGAACTACGTACACTATACTCGAGTACTGACCTGCAATCATTGCATGCAGTGGAAAAAACATGGTACATCACAGACATGATGAATCCGAATGTGGGCAGGTGGGAAAGAAGTACTAATCATTACTAATCATTAGCTCCATGAAGGAAACATTGGCTCTATATTCTATAGTATTGTATATATATATATATATATTATTATGTCCATATCATTTATTGCCATTTCTTACCGGATTGGGTCGGCAGTCTCTAAATCAAACTCAATAAATAATGTCACAGTATGGCTCAGCCAGCGATAGCAAGACAAGAAGCAGGTCGAAATGGTGAAATCCTGGAATCAAATTGCAAAAAAACATCACTCTCCCTCCCAAACACCGCCTCATCATTCCAATATCGCAAGTGCCCAAAAACACCTCAAAAATTCCAACGGCTGAGCAAGATTTCCAACCGCAGCGACAATGATCGGAAGTGGCAACTTGCAGCTTCGTCACGGATGTAGTCGCCCACTTGAAAATCTGGACCAGTGGAGACCTTCATAGTGATCATCAGCGCAGAATGATCAGAGATTTCTTGGTGTTCTGTCTTCTTAAAATTCTGAAAGAGTTACTACTGCTATCATAAGTTATAACTATTGATCGAAACAATGCAGTCTGGCTGCAGAATCAGTGTCCGCATACATCTGGCACTCCATTCGGCCGGTCCCATCCTCAGAGAGAATATCGATTCCACTACAGGGCGCAAACATGCACAAACAATAAAGCACTTAGATGCACTTAGAACATAATTGTGAGGGCTAGATTTTTTGCTGCACCCCTTTTGGCTCTAAGTGCTTGGCGTTCAAAGTAAGTGCCATCCCCAACTGCTGCATTTGCATGCCTTCAACCTGGAATAGAAGGAGACGAGATGAAACATAATGAAACGTGACTCACGGATTCTCACCCAACAGAGATACAAAAAGGGGACCCCAAGGACCGAACACACGCAACGAGAGTCAGCATGTGGAGTTCCCTGCCATTGACACCTCAGCTGAGAAACCAGGTGACTCCGTAAGCCCAACCTAAACAGCTGAGTATTGAACGGATGGATTCATCAGGTCCCATGTTCATGCCATTCCGGCGCCTCTCTTGGACCTCTGTCAATTGGTGGTTTGATGTGTTCTGAATGGAGCAAAAGTATGCGAAAGTTGGTGGAACATGAACATGCTAGAACCATTCACAAAACGCCGAAGAAACTGGCAGTTTCTGTGTCTGAAAGTAGCCGAGAAGTTTGATGGAACTGGTTCTGGGTTCCCTGTCTCTTCAATATCTTCAATCAAACATCGGAGATGTCATAACTATGCCTTTGTGCAGCTGCACTTAGTGGATGGTTGTATTCCAACTTTTTCTTGTTGGCGACATTTGTTTCGTCAAGGCCAGATAGTCTATAATCTCATCAATGTGATTCAATCTGCGGCGTTCACTTGACATCGAATCAGCTGATGGCTCTGAAACATCTCTGAAAGGCACTTTAGGATACTTTAGGGCCTGCATATCCTCTGACTGTATCGACCACTGCACATCCGATCCGTATGGCAACACGCTGAGTCTCTGGCTCCTTCCTGCAGCATACGGATAGTCACGGGAGTCAAGGTGTGAGCCTCAGCAGCAGGGTGACAAGTAAACGGGTAAAGCACGTGTCATATCATCCAATGGCAGAGCGGGACCAGTCGATATGACTTCAACAGATCACTAGCAAGATCAACAGCCTTGATGCCTACAGGAATTTGTATCAAGGAATTTTGGGAAAAGCATAATTACCACAAGTGTTTGCCTGTATCCCAAGTTGTCAAACTGACATCATTGACTTGTTCAAGACCATTTTTCTTTTCTAATACAAATATGCATCCGTTGCGATGACAAAACCTGAGGCTCCAGCCACTGCCTTGGCCCCGCCTGCAAAGAAAACATTGGCCGCTTTTTTTTCACCCGATTTATGTCACCACATCCTGGAAGCCCAGAAACTCCCCTGGTGCTACTGCGTCACTACCCTCACCTTCAAGCTGT
The DNA here is from genome assembly GCA_000507305.1 of Breviolum minutum Mf 1.05b.01. Classification (NCBI taxonomy): domain Eukaryota; class Dinophyceae; order Suessiales; family Symbiodiniaceae; genus Breviolum; species Breviolum minutum. The sequence goes on along the minus strand of DF243073.1, from coordinate 18,207 downwards.
ATATCAACAGTGGTGACAGACGGTGACAAATATATCAACTTTAGTGATTTCAGTATGTTCTACAAGTTGCAAGTACTTTGCTTTCACAACACATGATAACACTATCTCATCTTCGGACCGCCATGTTCTCCAAATCATGAGGTTACAAGTTACAAGAAATTGAAATCTTGTTGAACAAAGCAATGAAAGCCACACGACTCTGCTCCACGGCACCTTGTGGCGTCTCTTGAGTTCTGTTTCCCTAGGTTGATCGAGTGCTCCGAGTGCAAATCTTGAGGATTGATGAGGGATCAAACGATGAACTATATAGATTGGATTGACTGAAATTACCTGCTGATCATGTTTGGAACCGAAAATATCCAAAAATGTCCAACACAACCACACAAACCTGACATCACTGCCAGTGATGGAATCCAAGCTTCATCATTGATGAAACCAGCAAGGCCCTGTCACAATTCACCAGAAATCAAATGCGAAATGATCTTCTTTCGTGTTCCATCATCCCAAGGCATGTTTTCCATCATCCCAAGGCATGTTTTGAGCACAGGAATACCACCCAACTGTCAGGTCAGCGGGGATCGAGAAGCTCAAAATCCATGTCAAACAGTTACAGCAACTCAGCGACAGATTCTTTCGTAGAATATGTCCTATGTACTATGCGTTCTGTAGATTTCTGTACAGTGACATGAGTCCCTTGGCCAGTGCACCATCAACTGCTCCGGCCTGTGATGCTGGCGGCATGGATGCCTGGCATGTGCTCCAGCTGGAGAATCTGACTGCTCCAAAGCAGCCAAAGCATGCCAAAGCCTATCCTTGGAATACCAGAATCCAACTTTCATCATCTTTCATCCGTCACAAAAACATCAGTAGTACATAATATGTACTGTTGTATAAATCTATTATGTATAATGGTGATTAATGGTGTATTGGTTTCATAATCCCTACACTCTGCGCTGTCAAACTCCCAGGAAAACAGTGGCTTGCCTCAGGCGGAACAAAGCCTCCACCACCATAGCCTTCAAAAAAGGCTCACAAAATGCGAACAGTCCTAAATAATCCAAAGCTTGTCACTCACGGATACCAATGCTCTGCAGCAATTTCTATGCTTACACTGTGACTGTACATATATTTTCCCGGTACTTGAGTTCGTCTGTTCCTTTCAATAGCTGGCCGCCTTGTGATGCTTGAAATCCGCCACCGCCGCCACCGAACATGTTGACCTGGCCAAGCACATCAACCACCCCTTGCAACACAACCCAGCATCACGGTCTCAATTTAGACATGTGACACACAGGTGTTTGCGGGATATAAATGGATATGATAAGATATAATAAGAAACGGCGTTTAATTCCTAGTGATCCATCACCAAATTGTCACATATTGAGACAGCTCTGCAATCCTGACAAATCAATACAAACCATAATTGCTCCACTGGATTTCACTGGCACCGGAAAATACCGGAAATCACTAAAGATTTTCTCGAACTGCGCCTCAAACAGATCTGTACCAACTTGGCAAGGTTTGCAATAACTGCTCGTCTTCTCATGTGTCATCTAGTCTGATTAGGCATAAATTCCTCATGTCATGTAGGCTCGCATTTCCAATTTTCTCATGTGAATGAGTCATGTTCGTCTATCCCTTCACGAATCATGTATCTTTGTTGGCGCTGCAGCCATAAGCAGGTGGCAGCGGTGCTTGCTGTCTAGACATGCTGTGGAGTGCCATGTTGAATATCTCAACTTGCCTCTTTGGGGACACCAGCACAGGGTGCTGGAACTCTTGGTGGAGCACTCCACTTAGACTTAGATTCATTTCCAATCGTCTTCATGAGTGGACAGCTATGGGGTGTTGGTCAAAAGGATTCCTGATGAGTGCCAAAACTCAAAAGACAACTTGCTGCTGAAGCCAGTCCTCCATCTCTCCTTGCTCGCAGCAGACCTGGCCAAGACACCAACTGCTGTTGCATCTGTACGAGGCAGAACCCTTGCTGCCAGGTGCCTTCCTTATAAAACATGCTGTTGCAACTTCAAGTACTGCAATATTTTGCTTTCCGCGCTGCAGATCCTCCCCTAAGCCGGAAACCTGATCGTGGTGGCTGGTTTTGATTAACAACCTTTGAATATGAATTTCGGACACGTTGATAGCAATCAGGATCCCGAGAACACGCGAGTTCTGCAAACAGACTTGATTGTAAACGCCTGCTGCAAAAAAAGCGGTCATTAGCCATCACCAGAGTCTCGAGAGATTGCCATGGTTCGACCCCGATTTCGTGGAACATGGCATCTTCTCATACCTTCTCCAGATGTTGCTTGTAACTTGCAAACTGATACTCAGCACTATTCTGCGCTGTCCCTACGTCTTCACTGCGAGGCAAGCAAAATGCAAAAAACAAAACAAACTCAGCAGAGCACGTCTCACCTGCTTGCTTCTATGCATGTGAAGACCACCAAAAAGAAACACTCAGTGGCCCAGCCAATTCTTCGGCCACTTACATCTTGGCACTGAGTGGTCGCCCGAAACAGATCCCAGTGAAACGTGTCAAATCGCCGTGCCGAGGACTGAGAGGCACCTTCAAGATTTGTTCAGCTCAGAAGGTGACATGATATCCTTAAAACTAACATGATCCTGCATAGTGGCTTCCTAGAAAAGTAAACCACCAACCTCACCCACCGACTATTGATTTACATGACGCTGATCTACAGTAATCATACATACACTCCCTCAAACAAACATAGCCCCTGAAAATAGATGGTTGGAAGACTAGTTTCATTTTGGGAAGGCCTTCTGGCAGGTGCTATAACGATGTGTACATATATATATATATATATTTATAATAACTTGTTCAATCCTTTGCTGGCCTGGGTCTTCAGTCACTAACCCGTGCACGGGCTTCCCGCCTTAGCCGTGGGAAGAGTGGAACAGGACGACAGGACGATCGTGTGTCGTTCACTGGGCTGCAGACTTAATCCCTCGCTTGGATTCCTCACACCACTCCTAGCAGTCAAGGCCGCGCACTTTAAAAAAGAGTTGATGAGCACTGAGCACCAAAAATGATTGAAAATCAGACAATGTCCTCCCAATCAACTCCCCTGGTAATGGCAATGTCTCCGTACGGCTTTCCCTGTGCAGGCAAGGTAGGGCTGAAAGGAGAATTTGAAGGACTGTACGTCACCATCTGCTAGCAAAACCGACATGTTCATTCTTTTGATTTCTTTTCCATGTTCCTTTCGTCCCTCAGGCACAGATTGCGTGCTGCTGCGCACATTGTGTCTCAATGATGTTCAACATTTAATAATAGTTATAGAGTTGTAGTTAGTTGTAGATACATATTATCATTTAGTTGTGTGAGATCACGTATACTACTAAGCTGCGCTGGCTTGACACTCTTTTTCCGTTCTCTTGTGAAGGTGCGTCCATAATGCATTGGTAAAATCTCATCAGAGATTTCCTGATGCACAGGGTATGCATGCTGCATGGATAATTCATTATCCGTTTCACTGAACAGATCCCAAAGCACTTCTTCAAGATCCCAATGCACTTCACAAGTAGGCAAAAATGAGAGTGAGAATAGTGATATCGAACTGCCATAGAAAAGTAGGTACAGTAGACAGATGTACTGTGAAGAGATGCTCTCTCCAAAATCTGTCCTGGAATCCGTCACGACTAATACCGTCTGACCAATTACTTTTGCTTGGTACCCATTCAAACCAAAGATAACAATTTAAATGGAACAACAACATGTGAACCATAGACGCCATGAAATCTAAACTATCATTGTCACTGCGTCCACGAACCAATGACATCAATGCTGCTATGTTGTCACAAAACCAAAATCCTGTGGAACCACGAAAAGAGTCTGGAAAGGTGAGGATGGCTTGAAGAATCATCAACAATTCAAGCTGTGCAATCACAACATCATGGTCTGGCCACAACTGCATGACATGTTGGTTAATAGAAACAACTGCTCCAAGTCTTTGCTTCATTGGGGTAACCAGCAGAAAACCGCCTGAGCCGCCTATAGTAGGTTCCTGTGCTGCATCGGCTGCTCCAAACATGCGCGGTTGGATATACAGCCGTGTATGGATGCTCCGTTTAGGTTGCATCATCAGGATGGCTCTGATGATCTGAAAGGATTTAACCAGCCCTGGGGTTAAATGAGTATCAGTGTCATGGTATTGGCGGTCCTTGATAGCGTTCAACCCTGATCGTGCAACCCGACTGAAAACAGCTTGGTCAAGGAATGTTACACACCCAAAAAGTTTCGATGCACTGCCTGGATGAAACTGATGGGTAACCATGGCTGTGTCTAAAAACTCATTAATCTTGGTGTGCAACCGATCACGAATCCAAAGATGAATGACGTCCTGCTGCAATGCTTGAGAGAGGTCGTGAACCAAACCTAGGAAGTCTCCAGTTGCCTGAGGAAGTTGTCGCTTCTCTGTAGCAAATGGATATCCTATCAACTCGGCAATGCATTCCAAGTTGAACTGTGAAGCTTCAGAGGTGCTGGTCCAATCCTGTTGCGTGGCATCATCGTAGTAGAAGCTGCATAGTTGCCGACAGACTCGTCGAACGATGGCCTGCAGCAAGAAGGGCAGTCTGTTGAAGGCAGTGACAGCTAAAGGTAGGCCAAACAACATGCTGTGGTATTGGCGGATACGGACTGCTTGAGCTTCACTATCCCAATAAGTAACTAGACATGCTCGACTATGTGGTGGCCACATGGGGATCTTCCTATATGCATCAGGAAGATCTTCACCAACAGTACTGATAGAGTCTGGATGATGATGCGGGTCAATACTAGCTTTAAGCAAGGAATCAACCAAGAGCTTGACATGCTGGCAGGGTTGCAATGCGGTGGTGAACTGAAGCTTGTTGGCATCATGGCTGTAAAAACTTTGTCCTCCTGATGCTGCGTCGTCTATCACTCGCTTCTTTCCTGAAGCCTGGGTTATAACAAAACGCTTGATAAGACGATATTCAGGAAAGGTTTTTAAATGAGCCAACGGCAACGCTGGAGAACACCATCCATGTGCTTCATCTTTGTTACCTGCTTCCAAGATTACATGATCATCGTCAGAAGGTCGAAGACGTTGGATCAAGCTTGATCCATCAGCTGGACCGTCAACAAAGATTTCCTGAAGAGAGATGTAGTCAACCACCTGGGAATCCCAAATGCCGCAGGGTGGCAGGTAGCCAACAGCTGGAAAACCTGTAAATAGGTGGTGACAAAAACTAGTATCAGGCCATTGCAAAAGGCAAACTAACAGTGCCAACATGGCTAGATGCACTTTAGGATTTGCTGAACGGACCACAGGATCTTGTTGTGACCTCAGTGTTTCGGAGACTGGTGAAAGTCTGTCACAGAGAATACGGAACTTGGCAAGATAGTCAGCACGCATGCTAACGAGCTGATGGTACCATTCAACCATCTCATGTGCTGCAAAATGCAGATCAAGATCCAGCTCAACAGGTCCTTCGAGCGGTGTACCAATTTCATGAACGTATTGACAATGAGAAAAATGGTCCTCAGGGTCAAGTCCAAATGGAACTAATGGTGGTAAGGCGCTCTTACGTGCTGCGGCACCTGATTGTTCTGCCAGGGCAGCTCTGGCAACATGGACTCCTGTCCTAGGTAAAATGAGGGGCCCTAAAGGTCCATCTGCCGGTAGACCTTGCTGGGATACCCATCGTTGGAAACCAAGGAATGCGTCATCATTGATGATGTCCTCCATGATGGGCCAGTGGACTTGTGAAAAGTCAGCTGTTGGAAACTGAGATCGAATGGCTAGCTGAGCAGTGGCTTGGCTAACGACAGCTGGTGTCATACTGACCAGACGTACAAATCCTACTTGCGGTAGTGAAGTGCGTACTCGCCGCTTCTGCTTACAAGTGCAATACTGTTCATAGTACAGTGCAACGAGGATGTCAGCATGACATGGTTCCTGAGGTAGACAATCACAAGCTAACTTTTTGCCTTGCAGTTCTTGTAGCTCATTCACGTCATGGTACTTAGTCCAATTGGCCAAGAACCGCATGAAAACTGTTGCATGCGACCCATCAACACCAACCTTAAATGGATTCACCCAGTTGGAAACAGGCAATCGGTGCCTGAAATGGCCATAGCCTACGTAGATGACATCTGGTGGGAGTGTGTGATCTGCGAGGAGTACCTCCTGGACATGCACACGTTGAGGGCATCCTTGCTGGCGAGCTTGAGGGGGTAACAATCCAACTTGGATAGCTGTGCTAACCATGGCACGTGCTCGAAATGTATCGGCTGGAAGCTGCAGCCAAGATGATCTATCACCTGAGCACTCCACTACAGGCAATCGTGAAATATGAAGCTTGGCAAACCCACGTTGTGTGGCCCAAAAACTACAAGAGACTGCAATCGTAAACACCAGTGCTGCTGTATATTCTGATTCCTCACGACTAGGATAGTATACAGAGCCGTCGCTGGAACGAATGGGCCGCCATTCAGCAGCATCATGCGTATGGGCACAAATCAAATTGGGGAGCTTCCGCATTTCATCAACATTGTGTCTTATGGTTTGTGCTTTACGTCGGGTAGCAAGGTAACAACAAGCATCATATTCGTAATCTTGCCAAACGCCTTGGCTAAACAGGAATGCTTCCACGGGATCAGACCAATGGAGGCTGCGCCTGGGGTTCTCACGCAAGGCTCCCCGCCCATTGGCGTGCATGGTTGCCTGCATGGCAAGCAAGAAGTCACTACATTGATTGTCAGCATCAACACGGGCTCTGTCTGCTGGTTTCAACGATGGTAGACCTCTAGGATACTTGTTGCTACGTAACGGCTGGGGTCCTCCCCCAGGCATTGCTATCTCACGTACTCTGCTCTTAGTGGAACAATCCATGGCTGCTGAACATAGGTGACACTCAGGAAGTTTAGCAGCGATAGCTTTGCGAACACTACTGTGATTTAAATTAAAGTCGGGATCAATCTTCAAGTCAAGAGGCTGCATAGTTCTCCAACCTGCCCACGCGAACGCTTGGGTTAACGGATAATTAGGACCACTCAACAAATCGAAAAACAAAGGCGTGTTTGGCTGGTTGTCATCAGGATGCACCTGTGAGTTGAAAAGATCCCATGCATGCTGCAAGGAAACAAATTCTTTTTGAAACTGAGCGAGCTGCGAATCGTCCGCCATGCAGGCAGGAGCTTCACATGCAGTGAAACTAGCAGATGCACCGCCATCAAACGTATCTCAACGGCGTTGTTTATTGTTACATTTGCTACCAATATGTCCAGGATTGCCGCAAACTCGACCGGACTTAAGCAAATGTGCACAGAGATGCTCTCCATCTGGGCAAGATCGCGCCTGTTGCTCAGGGCATCTGGCATTCTGCCAATTCTTACACAATGGCTTCCCATCTCGCAAAGCCTGGGCCATCTTACCCCCTAATGCTGCTGGACGTGAAGGTTCAGGAGGTGCCATAGATGCCATAGAAGCTGACCGCACTGTAGACGATGGAGCTGCCATAGGCGGTGGTGCTAGCCAATGTGCGTCTCGTTCCTGGTAGACTTGAAGGATGATACGGCCAAGGGTATCCCCCTTATTGGCAAACCGTTGGGCCCACTCCGCCCTCTCTGTCCTGTCAAGGTGCTCAATGACATGGATCCGGTTGGACTCGGGCAAACTTTTGCGAAGTTTCTCAGCCCTTTGCCAGTACTTGAGCAGGATGTCCAGTGGTACCATCACGTACTCAGCACTGTTGGCAGACAAACTCTCTGGGTTTGCTGGAGGCGTCAATGTCTTCTCAATCCCGGCAATGCTCAAAGCAATGAGGTATGTCCACAACCTCTCCATGTAGCCAGCTGAATCAGTCTGCGTTGGCTCTTCCTCTTCACCTGTAAGCCACAGATTCTGTGCAATCTTACGGCGCTTAGGTGGGTCATGCCTTTGAGCCATCAAATTCTTGACCTGTGGAATCTGATACACTTCCAAACTGTTCTTGGTAAGGGCACGGGATAGTTTGGTGATAAGTCGATCACCAGGTGCAACTTCAGGTGCAAAACGAAGGTGGTAGCGGGCGTAGTGCAACTCTTTGAGCGAGTTCAACTGATTGCTTGGTAGGAGCTCTTCTTCATCCAACTGGATGTCCGCTCCAGGAACCTCGCTGGCCTTCTCGGCCCTCACCACACTGTTCCAAGCACTCTTGAGGCGCGCTCCTTGAAGACGCTCGTCATCAAATTTGCATGGCACCACAAATGCTTGAACAAGTTCTGCATTATCGGCTGGGTAGTACCGAAAGTCACTCAGTGAACGCACTCCCGCCTTGAGGATTTCATCCACAATCTCCACTTTGAACTCAAAGCGCGCTGCTAGGTCCAAGAAGATCTGCTTCTGAGCTGCGGATGCTGCTGTTGCGGCTGCCATGGTGAAGGAACGAAAACACAAATGGGTTGCTGTGAGAGTCTCAAAAGGCTAACGTACATGAAAATGACATCAACAACATGCAGTTGAAAGAGACGGCATGTGACTAGCTGGCAGCCAAGAAAAAGTGACCTATCCAGAAAAGCTCAAGCAGGCAGCTTGTTATCTTTTGCTCGATAAAAACTGATACCGCTAGGATGCTCCTAATACTCACTGCCAAGATGGATTGCTTCCATCAGTCGGGACGACCAGCCCCGCCTCCAAACGGTCAAAGAACGTACGGAAGAATCCAAAGCCGAGATCACCTGCATGCCGGTGCAGTGCAAAGTTGGTTGCTTGAACTGCAGTAAGCAAACGTTTGAATTGTGCTCGGTCCAATGGAGGGAGAGCAAGCCACCAAGTAGTAATACGTTCAATGAGAGTAGTGTCCAAACGTTCTAAAGTGGCTAAATCACTTGGATCAGCGGTGTTGACATCCAATAGAGGTGTGCTCATAAAGACATGGTCATATGCATGAAGTCCACCCGACAATTGCAAAGCCAGTTCAAGATATGTACTAGAGTACGTCTGAAGTTCCAAGATTGCTGGGTCGAGCTCTGCTGTAAAGGAAAGCCAGAACGTTGACAATGCTGCCCCGAAACCGATCGCAAGTGAAATGGTTGCTGCCGCTACGGGGGGTGGTGACATCTGCATGTGAACCCGAAGNTATGTGCTAGAGTACGTCTGAAGTTCCAAGATTGCTGGGTCGAGCTCTGCTGTAAAGGAAAGCCAGAACGTTGACAATGCTGCCCCGAAACCGATCGCAAGTGAAATGGTTGCTGCCGCTACAGGGGGTGGTGACATCTGCATGTGAACCCGAAGCGACTCGGCCATTGCGAATGCGAGGCACAGCATATTGCAAAGGGAGATTACGGGATGCTATTCGACTCTGAGCACTAACACAACTATAAAACGACTTAATTGAGGCGCGCTTTGAGTTCAAAGTGGAGATTGTGGATGAAATCCTCAAGGCGGGAGTGCGTTCACTGAGTGACTATCGGTACTACCCAGCCGATAATGCAGAACTTGTTCAAGCATTTGTGGTGCCATGCAAATTTGATGACGAGCGTCTTCAAGGAGCGCGCCTCAAGAGTGCTTGGAACCGTGTGGTGAGGGCCGAGAAGGCCAGCGAGGTTCCTGGAGCGGACATCCAGTTGGATGAAGAAGAGCTCCTACCAAGCAATCAGTTGAACTCGCTCAAAGAGTTGCACTACGCCCGCTACCACCTTCGTTTTGCACCTGAAGTTGCACCTGGTGATCGACTTATCACCAAACTATCCCGTGCCCTTACCAAGAACAGTTTGGAAGTGTATCAGATTCCACAGGTCAAGAATTTGATGGCTCAAAGGCATGACCCACCTAAGCGCCGTAAGATTGCACAGAATCTGTGGCTTACAGGTGAAGAGGAAGAGCCAACGCAGACTGATTCAGCTGGCTACATGGAGAGGTTGTGGACATACCTCATTGCTTTGAGCATTGCCGGGATTGAGAAGACATTGACGCCTCCAGCAAACCCAGAGAGTTTGTCTGCCAACAGTGCTGAGTACGTGATGGTACCACTGGACATCCTGCTCAAGTACTGGCAAAGGGCTGAGAAACTTCGCAAAAGTTTGCCCGAGTCCAACCGGATCCATGTCATTGAGCACCTTGACAGGACAGAGAGGGCGGAGTGGGCCCAACGGTTTGCCAATAAGGGGGATACCCTTGGCCGTATCATCCTTCAAGTCTACCAGGAACGAGACGCACATTGGCTAGCACCACCGCCTATGGCAGCTCCATCGTCTACAGTGCGGTCAGCTTCTATGGCATCTATGGCACCTCCTGAACCTTCACGTCCAGCAGCATTAGGGGGTAAGATGGCCCAGGCTTTGCGAGATGGGAAGCCATTGTGTAAGAATTGGCAGAATGCCAGATGCCCTGAGCAACAGGCGCGATCTTGCCCAGATGGAGAGCATCTCTGTGCACATTTGCTTAAGTCCGGTCGAGTTTGCGGCAATCCTGGACATATTGGTAGCAAATGTAACAATAAACAACGCCGTTGAGATACGTTTGATGGCGGTGCATCTGCTAGTTTCACTGCATGTGAAGCTCCTGCCTGCATGGCGGACGATTCGCAGCTCGCTCAGTTTCAAAAAGAATTTGTTTCCTTGCAGCATGCATGGGATCTTTTCAACTCACAGGTGCATCCTGATGACAACCAGCCAAACACGCCTTTGTTTTTCGATTTGTTGAGTGGTCCTAATTATCCGTTAACCCAAGCGTTCGCGTGGGCAGGTTGGAGAACTATGCAGCCTCTTGACTTGAAGATTGATCCCGACTTTAATTTAAATCACAGTAGTGTTCGCAAAGCTATCGCTGCTAAACTTCCTGAGTGTCACCTATGTTCAGCAGCCATGGATTGTTCCACTAAGAGCAGAGTACGTGAGATAGCAATGCCTGGGGGAGGACCCCAGCCGTTACGTAGCAACAAG
>DF243072.1:0-45109 GCA_000507305.1 Breviolum minutum Mf 1.05b.01 | reverse complement strand
GATTCCAAAAGTGACGGCCGGCACTTTTTTCGGGTTTGTTTTTGGTTTTGTGTTTTACTCGTTTTGGGCCTGTGCTTATGGTGGTTTGCCGTAATGCAGGCGGCTGAGCCTCCGGCGGCCGTAGGCGTTGTCACATATCTTTTGTTTGTGCTTGCCTTAGGCGGCCGCGTTCCATTTTGCTGTTTTGCATGGCTTACCATTTGGCATCTCGTGCCGGACTTGGATTCGGCCCGTGGCTTTTGAAGACATTACGTTCGTGCCGCAGTGGGGGCACGCGTGGTTATATTGCTTGGTGACCTGGCCGTTTTTTACTCGGAACTGTTTTCCACAATGGGTTCGTGTGGAAATAGTCCCATTTTGCCTTGTACTGCAGACAGCTTTCATGCAATGAGGGCACGTGTAAATAATTTCTTGACCTGTATGCTTGGATTCTATGCCGCGTATTGGCCCAACGTCAGAGGCTGGCGATAGCAAGGCCCAAATTCACCAGCACAGGGAGCAAAATATCAAAGTTGAAATCACAAAAAATTGTGGGAAGTTCGGGTCATAAACGTTTTTTTGCGCAAATTTGAAGGAAGCTCCAAAAGGCGCTGAAAAAATTCGCAAAAGTTTTGTTTGCATCTTCTAGGCCTAAGGGAGGTTGCACCTACCACAAAAAACGCTAAATACTTCACCGGCCACTTTGACTTCAAATCACAACATCCACGCTGTCTCACCGCAACTTTGCTATGGTTGTCTCAGTGCAAGTGGATGTTTTCGCTCAGGTCCATGTCCATCACCCTCAACGGTACTGGCGCTGGCACGGGGGTTCGCTCAGGCGAGCCACTGTCGACACTACTTACACCAGGAATTCTGCTCCGACCGAAGTCATCGACGCGTTATTCTCTGGTGTGTTCGCTCAAGTGGCTCGCCGTCGATGTTACTACCCCACGGGGGTTCGCTCAGGCGAGCCACTGTCGACGCTACTTACACCAGGAATTCCGCTCCGACCGAAGTCATCGACGCGTTATTCTCTGGTGTGTTCGCTCAAGTGGCTCGCCGTCGATGCTACTACCACTGGCACGGGCGTTCCCTTAGGTGAAGGACCGTCAACGCTACTTACATCGCGTTACTTCCGGGCGGGCGTCCCTGTCGTGTTTTTTCGCACCATTGCGGCGAGCCCTTTTGGACAAATACTCTCTGGTACTTGTTGGTTTTGCGGCACCTATTTATCACCTATACTTTTGTTGCTCTTCACTTATTTTCGTCACCGTGTGGCCGCCATTACGTACGAACAAAAAAACAAAAACAACATCCAATAGCACTCCTGTTTTTTTCCTCTCCGCGCCTTCAAGGGTCGGCGGCATGGGCGGTAGCCCTTAAATGAAATATGAAAACGAAAAACTAAAACTGTGCCCAAAAACTGCCGAAAATTCGTGTCAACATTAAACACATGTTGGACATTTCGGACACTCACCTTGCAGCAGGTCTTGCGGATGAACAAAGTTCGAGAGCTTCTGGTAGAGTCAGTTGTTCGTATTTCATGAGGTATGCCACCACGAGACATGGCGACCGGTTGATGCCACCCTTGCAATGTACCAAGACGGCACCTCGCTGACGTTGCTGATGAATAAAGTCGCATGCTGAATCTAAGAAGGGGGACATCGAGCTGACCCCATCGTCCTGTAGAACCAGCAAAAAACCATCACAAAACATCTCAAACATACTCATCCATCTTGTCACTTACGAGCTGGCTGCATTGTGTATGTTTCGAATTTATCCCCCTGTGCCGACACACATGACGCGTTTGCAGGATTCACTCCAAGAACATGTATAGGAACTTTGTTGCTCAACGACTGGCAACCGTCCTCTACAGAGACATGGTGGTAGACCATTCCTGGTGCACTTCCAGTCTTCGCGCCAACCGCGCAGATGGCTACAATGCCTGCACTCTCCAACTGCACGTGATCTGCTGCAGCTTGCCTCGAACAGACACGTGGGAGTCGTGTAGAACTTCTACAACTGACACAATAGGGATTTGTTAAGTCAAGTTGAACACTTTGGCAGCGTGACGCTGGTCTAAGCTATTTTAGACTATATGGTGTAACTTCCTTTCAAATTGCAGCCTTTCCCCAAATCAAGGTCGGTAATGCCAGGTTGCTTATTGCCAAGGTAGAGACCAGGTGCTACATATACCATCCCCGCAGCTTTCGTCGACCGCTTCCCATTCAACTCTTTAGAAGCCGTTGATGTCGCCGAAGCTGAAAGCCCTGGAGGAAAGAATGAAGAACAACGCATTAAATTCATTAAATAATGAAGAAATATGTAATGAAAAGTAATGCAAAAAGAACTAAAACAAAATCCATGAACCCAGCAGAAACGGAAGCTACGTCACGTGAAAACCGCAACACAGCTACTCTCAGCTACTTCAAGCTACTCTACTCCTAGCTATTCTAGGTGCTCTACTCTCAGCTACTCTATGGACACGCTTCTAAAGTATTGCCCCTTCCGCAAAACGCAAGAATGACCTCCCAACTTGAGAGTTTGAAGCGCCAAAAAAAGCATTTCGTGTCCTCCAGTTTTGAAGCTGAAAATTGATGATTTCCTGCGAGTTTTTCTTATAAAGAATTTTTACAACGCTTAAAAAAAGTATATTTTTGCGACCCCTTTTCAAGGGATTCACAAAACGCCGCCCCTGCCACGACTTTTGACACTGTGCCATGTTTGCGCAGCTCTGGCTCTGACACTGCGATTTACGAAAGCAGCACCTTTGCCACGTGAGAAAATGCTGCGCTTACCACGAAAATCGACAACGCAGCAGCACAAAGTGCAGCACAAAGTGCTGCGCCTGCCGCGTAGAAACGGCACCCTGCTCGAGACACGTTTCTAAAGCATTGCTTGGGCCTGCCACGCAAAACGCAAACGCCATCGTAACGTATGCCACACAACGCAACAAGACTATGCTATTTGCGGTGAACTCCACCTCCAACAGATCATTTTGTCACATTTTTGTGAGCGCCGTCCAACGGTGAGGCTTAGCGACCTCATCGCGAACGGTTGCGAACGTGAAAACAACGCTCGGCGAACACGACTCCAACCTCCAGACCTCCAGACTTAAACGAGAACCCTTCGCTAGCATTCGGGAATAAAAGGAAATGAATGAAGTTGAATGCATTCCCATTGTTGCTAAAAATCCTGCATACTGTGCTGCTGTATATCATTGTAATGACACATTTTAGATCACATGGGAGAAACTGGCATCTGGCATTCGAGGCGTCTGAACAGTGAAGCTGTCATCAAGGTGAACCAATCTCGGTCGTTTTTGGAGGATTCGTTGTTTTGTTCAAACGGACTTTCGCCTTTCGCCAGGTCTGCCATCTTGGGACGTTCGCACATGGCGAAGGCCGAAGGAAGGGAAAACTTGTACGGCAGCTTCGTGGCGAAAAACATTGAAAAAACTCAGTGAATGTGCATTGAAGCCCTGTGATAGCCCTGTGTCTGCTGGTTCTGGGCAGCCTTTGGCATTTCTTTACGCTGTGGGACTGTTGGCTTGCAAATGCTTTACTTCTCTCTTCAGTCTTCAGCTTTTCTTACATGTCTGCTTTGCGAATGGGAAGGAACTGCAGTGGAGGCAAGGTGGAGACATGAAGTGGTTCCCAGGATAGAACCGACAAGATTTGCGAGCACAGCACCTGAGCTTTCCACGCAGTTCAATCTGCTTCGTAAAGTCTATTGACTTCTTGGCCAAATGGCAGAGAGCCTCATGAACAAATTGGATTAGCTGTCAGTGTGAGCCATCCCTATTAGCCACTGGGCGCTTTCCACGGGTACCAACTGAATCCGGCAAGTCCTCTTGAGTTCCTTGCTCGAACTTCTGCGTAGCGCCCAAGGATAGGCAAAGACCACAAACATCTTTTACTTTGCCTTTCGCAACGAGAATATGAAGCCACCGGACCATCAGCCACCAGTCTGCATCTTTTTAATTTGATGATTAATGAGAATGGCAACTAATGGATGAGCCCACAAAGCAGCAGAACATGATGCTGGCATTTTTGGCACCTCGGAAAAGAACATCGTCATCATTCCAACCTCAAGCCATCACTAGCCAGCATTCGCTAGGTTGGGACCATGGCGGCATCGGCAAGAGAATCCGTTGATCATATGATCAGTGTGGCTTCCGGTGTGGAAGATGAGTCAGCGGATAGGATATAGGGTGCCATCCTGGACTGGATGTTGAGGGTCCAAGTTTGCTTACTTTGTTTATCTTTAAGACTGATGCTTTTCATTTCGCTTTAAGTCTTGCAGCGGACTTGTTGAAGTGCTAGTGAGTGGTATGTCGAAAGTCGCATCTGTGCGAAGCTAGGATCTAAGCTAGAGAAGGAATTCAACGGAGAAATGACAAATGAGTCATGATGGATCCGTCTATCCAAGAATTACACCAGCTTCCGACCTAATGTCGTTTGACACTACATGTATGACATCCTGTAAAGCTGCACTCTTTTGGCTCCCACTTTGTGCATCAAGCCCATTTTAGGCTCTAAATGCTCTTGTGGCATGGGAAAAGTCACTTTGCGTCATTGGTGTTGCGCTTCAGCTGCTCCAGCAACATCCCACAAGGCTTCCCCACCTTCAGCGAGATCCCATGAACCAACTCAATGGAAACGCAATCGATATGTGGATGCCCCGATGACGTCCCACCTTCTTCCGGAACTCTTCCATGTAGAGTCTCCTTAGTTGTGAAAAGTCAGGCTTCTCGGCTTCTCTTGGTTCTTTAAATTCGATCTCTTGTCGCTCTTGTTCAAGGCTCTTCTGCTGCTCGAGAAGGTCTATCTTCTTGTTGGACGTGTTGATTTGCAACCTCCGCTTTCTGTAAAGCGACTGGTTCATCAAGTGCATCAAGCGTGCAAACCTGACTCACTCTACCTGACCATTAAACAGCACCATCTACATTCATGTACCACATATTTCCACCCAATTGCACCATTTGTACCATACATTTGACCATACCAAAATTGAAACATTAGAACTTATATTTCACCTTTTACACATATTGTGAAACCATATTATAGGTGTAATAGGTGAAATAATCATGTTTCAATCATTTTTTTCACCGATATTGCCAATCTCTTCGTGTCGCTTTCACCCGCCTCAGGTCCTGGATACGTTCATCCCGCTCCTCGGCCTCGTCGCGCAACTTCTGCCAGACCTCTCAAGAGACTTTAGGTAGAAATCTCTGAGGTAATTTTCTGGATTTGTTTGATTTTTCAATTTCTGCACATATTTCATATTATATTTCCATATTATTTCCTCGATGAAAACCAACAACGTCTGCAATCATCGAAACAGAAATGTTTCGGACTACAGTTTGGACCGCATTGCCTCGTTTTGGATCTCGTGCCTCTCCTCAACTTCCTGGCAATTTTTTTGAAGTACCACTTGATGGGCGTTAGATTTTTTCAAGCAAAATGAAAAGTCGGCCCGGAGCAAACAGAATCCAACTTGAACCGAAAAAACCAGACTCCCAGACCGAAGAACTGTTTCTGTGTGGCCGCTTCCTCGGTTTCAACCTTCCTGCCTTGATTTCAACCTTCTTCTGCTGATAACCTGACAACAGGTTACAGTCAGTCCATCCAGCGGTGCAAACGTGTGCAGCACTGCAAGTCTCATGTTCTCAGCGCCCAGCTCTTAAGGATGTCGCGTCTTGCATCAACTGTTCTCTGATACAAAGTCTCTTTCTTCTGTAATTCCTTTTCTTTGTACCTCGATGTCAATAATGTCAAGCGTAATGGCCTAGTCAAATCTAGTCAAGCCTTGCAAGCTCGCAGTATGCATGAATCGTTCCATGACAGTCTCGACAGAAACCAGCTGAGCTCAGCTGTCCAACTGTTTAGCTGCAAACGAGAAACATAGTCTTGGTATTCTTTTCTCTCAACTCGGTCTGCACCTCACATTACCAGCACACTATCTAAAATCTAAAATCATCTAAAATCTACCTGCCACAGCGTTGGCAATGGCATGCAATGGCGATCTTCATCCATTTTCTGTGATCGCCTTGGAGAGCTCCGAGGAGACAGCATCACGTGCCATCACAGCGCTCTCATACTCCACAACCTGGAGTACGTAAAGAGATTCCATGAGATTTCTCATTTACATTAATTTACCACATCCGAACATCACAAGACACCGAAGCACCATGAAGTACCTCTTGAAGTACCTCTTTGCCCGGCCTGTTGTCGAAACATGGCAGACAACATGGCTGCATCCGCCGTGAGGCTATCAACCTCTGACCATGTCTCCTTGAGAAGCACTTTGATCTTCCTCAATGCCGCTCGCATGTTTCAACATGTTCCAAGATTCCAAAGTCTGTCTTGGCTTGCGCATGTTCTTCGTGTTACTCGTGCTACATCGTGCTACCATACCTGTGTCAAGTGTTCCAAGGCTCTCAAGGCGAGGGAGATTTTCGTTCGTAACCTGCCAAAGTCGCGTTTCAACGGAGTAAAGCCTTTCTCAATTGATGCAGCAACACATGAAACAATTTGTTGCATCGCTGCGTCGATGAAACATAAAACCGCCTTCTGATTTCTCTCCTTCAGTTCTTGCAGCTCCTTTTGGACGTTGTTGTGATCCGCACGCAAGCCTATCAGCTCCTTGGCCGAAGAAACGTGGAAGAAACGTCGAAGAAACACCCCAAGGTCATGTCACTATGCCAGGAGTGCCAGGAGTCTTTTCCAAGTTGGAATCACATCTAAGCCTCATCGCTTTGGACGCATCACTTCAAACGTGAGCCGAGGGTCATTCTCCAACTTGTGTTCTTTTTGGAGCAACTGGCTATGAATTTGCTCCTGTACGATGCGGAGTTAGCCAGTGAGTCGTTGCCACAATCCCCTGTACCTCATGTTTGACGTATAAAAGTTGCAAATTCAGACTCCTTCTCTTGGATCTTGGCAGTCAATTGCTCAATGCGTTGCTCCCACGGAGTGTGTCCTGTACAGTTGAAAAACGGTACTGCGCAAATCTGTCCACTTTTTCTCCTGGAAACTCATCCTGTTGCATAGCTCTCTTTTGTAAATAGTTGACATGTAATCCAATTTGCATTAATAATCATTCTGATTTTCAATAATTCTTTTGAATATATCATATATATTCATATACCATATCTCTATATGTCTATGTCTTTAACGTCATATGGATGCCATCATATATCGTCGCAGTCGTCATGTCAAATCTGTCGAATCCAAGACTCGCTGCGCTTTGCTGGTCTGCAGCTCGTGGTCCAACTTTGAAACTGCACGGCTTTGTCGGCTTCACCGATGTCGTGACCGATGTCCCCGGAAGGGAAAAAAAAACTAAGTCGGACCCAACACGAATTCAAGGTGTATTTAATGTGTGTTCCATGTAACACAATGTGTTCCCATGTGTTTACTTCTTATGCATTAGTAGTTACAGTTCAATCCATGCAAGCGAAGAAGATTCAAATGTTCATAAAGATTCAGCCGTCAATGTGCCATTGAATTGTCACAGCTGGAACCCTGAGGTGATGACATTTGTCGAAGAGCACTGTGATCTCTTTGCGCAGGTCTTCGCTCTTCACATGCCTTAGTTGGAAGCACCAGATTTAGCATGGAAAGACTGGAAGAGTCTCGGCTGGTTCCGTTGACATCTGCTTAAATCTGTTTGGCAAGTTTTTCTTCACTCTTCGGCACGATATTGTGATACATCATGTCTGCTGAGGCCTAAACGCTTCAGGCATCCACTTCACACTCGCTCCAAACCTGAAGTACTGGAATAGATTCGCTGAATTCTTTCAAACACCAATTCGAAAGTGTTGCATGAAATTGAAATTTGATTTCCATTGATTTCCTGTGTTTTTGATGGTTTTCCGTTTCCTGTTGCTCCTTGAAGGATCGTCGAAATCGTTCCTGTTGCGGTGCAGCCCAAGGACTTCATCCGGCGCAAATGTTTTTCCATCGAATGCCTTGGTACGGTCGCAAGGGTTTCACGGTTGCCGTCTCAGCACTGGAAATCCACGAATCTTCACAAGAAGCAATGGAAGTTGCACGCTTTGCCAGCAAGATGCATTTCCTTAGCGCTGATGGCTTGGTGCAGAAGAGGATGCAACAGCATGTGACAGCAAAAAGGCACACGCAAGTGATACAAACAGCAACCAAGAGGCCATAAAGAGTGTTCGACATCTCCCAGGCAGGGTTGAAGGCTTTGAAACCACGTCATTTCCCAAGGCATGTTGGCTCCTAAGCAGCATATAGTTTCCTGAAAATTAGTTCGTTTCTCCTGACTCATCCCACCAGTCGCAAGTTGCACTTTAAGGATCCAACTTGTCGTACGTGTACGGCCCACAATCTGTCACCTGGCATGGATGAACTCTGCATGCTTAGCACCACAGTTTTGGGTTCGGGACTTCGGGAATTCGAAGCGTTCCAAGGGTTCAGACCTACGCACCTTAGGAAAGTTTGGCAAAACGTAGAGTTCAGGCAGTTTGTCCTGACATGGGCTGTCCGAGACTTCCAAGGACACATGAAATCAAAAACACAAAGCTGACACACTGAAGTTGCGGTGTCAAACGGACGCTACTACCAGACTTTCGACCAGACACCATCTTTGTGGTCATCATCTGAACCTGCTCCTCGCAGGATCAGCACGCATTGTACACTCATGCTGTCGCATCTGGTAGTCTCGCTAAGTGAAATCTGGCACATTAAGTGCATCCTGCAGCCGTGCCATCCCTTCTGGAGGTGTCCCTCTTCGAAGTTCCAAATACAAAACCTCGGAATGCCGGGCCAACACGGTGCGCTTCGGACTGTTTTTGGAAAAAAAAAATCCTCCGTGGCAAATGCCAAAACCGGTACTTGCCGACTACGGCCCAGGCAGCTTGCCAATACAATGTGGAATCAATCCTTGCAGCTTCACTCACCGTGTCAGCTCATGACTCGTGAGTTCAATTTGAAACACCGCAATGTCAGCATGTGCGTCAAGTGGCATTGCCATCAGAAGTGAATCGCGCAAATTCCTTACGATTCCAGCCAATGCACACTAGCATTTCAATGAAGGATCGGTTTCATGTCATTGCCTTGTGCAATTTCATGCATCTGGGGAAGGTACAGCATCGAAACAATAGCTGCCACTGACGGCAAACGTTCCTTCATGGCCACCGCAGCAAATTCCTAAAGCAGAAAAAAAATCCACATTTAATGACTATGCTGATCAAGACTTCGAAGACTTCGTCTCTTGGTCAACATTGCACTGTTGGAGTCCTGCAGCTGCCTTTCTGCTTCAGCAGCCAATGGTTCCCATTCATCCGTTTCCGGCGGTTCGGCAAACCTTTGCCCAAGGCGATTGTTTGGATCTCTCAGATTCTGCTAGCAAATTTGAACCAAGATTCTCCGCCAAAGAATGGATGAAGAACCGGATGTCTAGCCTGCAAACAAACCCAAGGCCCAAACTGCAAAAGCGGACAAAATTGCGACATTCATGCAATCCGAGGCATTCCTCAAACAAAAATGCATCCAATGACATCCTAAAAAAATCCCAAAAAGTATCCTCAAACGCGTGATGATGGCACGGTACTTCTCCAAGAGTTCGTCTGAGCGGTCACCCTGCGGCCAGCAATTGCTGTTGTCAGTTGCTTTGAACTGCTCCGCATCCAGCCTGTTGTTGTTGCAAGGCAGCATCTGTATTGGCAGTGCGAAGCATTGCCAAGCGGAAATGCCCGATGCCATGCACAAATTGTTCAAATGAAAAATTATGTTTGAAGCTGATGGCGCATGCAATGCTTAACACCTGTAGAGACTGTTGAATGGACATGTTATGTTTGTCTCACATAGTGAATAGAACACGCATTGGCAACAAAGTGAAGCACTAAACACACACAGGAATCGAATTTTGAATACATTTTGCTGCGAGGCCTTCTTTGTTTTGTATGGAATTTGTTGCACACACACATACAAACACCTTGAATTTTCTTCATTCGCCCAATGAATCGGGAGTGGAATTCAAAAAATAGGTGTTGGGATGTCTTGATACCCAAACCTAGATTCAGCACGACTTGGATCGCGCATTCTCGAAGCAGTTTGCACGGACAGGCCCTGCTGCAAGAGGAAAGCAACGGTATCGATTGTCCAAACGCAAGACTGAATGACCAAACTTTGCCGGACCGTTTTTGTATCTTCACTTTCCAACAGACATGGGCACGACACTCTGCGGTCAGGACGGTCACTTGCGCTTGGAGGCATCTATCCTAATACCGGTCACCTGTACCTCGGATTTTCGGTCACGCGCGCATCGCACCATGTGGGGTTTTATGGGGCGAAGTTTGGACATGGGGAATCGAAAGGCGGTATTCACTGCTGCCGTGTTGTCTTCATGGGGGGTGACACATTCTGCATGTTGCAGTGCCGTGCGCAGGGAAGACGGAGGCCCACACTTTTCACGATAACTCTTGATTACTTGATCAATCATGATCAATCCATATTTTTTTGATAGTTGATTTTTTCTCGATTTTCCGTGCCCCGCTTCGCAGAGTCTCCCTTCCACCTATGATTTTTTGGTTGTTGCTTCGGCATGCTGCTTCGCTTCCCCTTTTTAAAATGACAAGAATTAAAATATTGCTGCTTCATGGCATGCTTGCCATTTTTTGTGCGACGATATGGACGATTATGAATTGTAATTAAAATGCGTTCACTGCATGGACGGGGCAAACTGATCTTTCGTCAAAGTCATCACCCTGGTTTGGAGATTGCAATGTTGGACCAGTCATCGTCCCATAAATGGTTTGGCTGTATGTTGCCCACAGATAACGCGAACGGCAAAACTTTGTCCGCCAATTGCAAAGTGCGGCCTGATTACATCGGCGGTTTGATTTGCAGCTGGGCTGGGCACCGCAAAATCTACAGAAAAGTTCGAAAACTTGACGTGCTGTGGGTCTCCAACCTAACATCGATTGGAACCGTGGCATTGAAATTCTTCACGCGTGGCATAACAAGGTTGATATTTTTTCCTTATTGAGCAACAGTGTTAAGATATGGCCACCTAAAAACCATTATGTTGATGAAGTTCACAGGAAAAAAACATTTTGCTTTGGAACCCAGGTGGAACGCCGCGATAAGTTCCAATACAATTTTTTGCCGCTGGCATCAAGTGGGCGAGTGACGACTTTGTTTCCCTTGTTCCGCGCTGATGTTATCCTAATTTCACGAATTCTTTTTGAATTTCACGTCCTGTGCCTTACATGGGCGGCCGCTCTACCTACCGGATCACAGTCAAAATTGTCAAACGCACCAGTACCAGCATCGTTGGAGGACGTCGACCGGCAAAATTTAGCAGCATGCAATGTTTATTTTGTTCTCCTGCGCCTATTTGAGTTCGATGAGGGCCGAAGGGTACGGAACAATTTTACTCAGCAGCCTCCACACAAACACTGTTTTGATACTCGTCACTCCCCAAACGGGGATGGCCACGGAAGGTGTAAATCCACACCTTCAGCAACCGAGCTGGGAATCGATGTGCCGGCCTTCGAAGCGGTGGTGGAAATGTAAAGTTTGGAACAAGGAAGGCCGACCAGCGAAGTGGTGGCTGGCTGAACTGAACGAGAGCTCTGATTTTTGTTTTGGCGAGTATGCGGTTGAACTTGGATGCTTATGTGCTCCACCAGCCACGATGCCTGGCACTGCTTTCAACCCGCTTTCGATCAAACTATGTAGGAGACATATGGGAAGGTCTCCTAGAGCGTGCCGGCATGAGGTTTCAAGACCCTTGCTGTGGGGACGGTCCTATAAAAACGAGGACCTGACAAAATTTCATCATTTTCGCAATCCAAATTGAGTTTGGCTGAGCCGTAGGTAATTTCGATAGTGATACAAAAAACAAAACATTGAGAACTGAATCGTTGCAACCCAGGATGAAGCTGTACGGCTGCAACATGCCAAGGATTTTGACAATTTTTGTTGTCTAATGCATGCTTACTTCCCGTCCCTATGTTGTAAAAGGAAGCACCATGGCACACAGGGACTCAATAAAGGCAACAAACCATGATCGCAATGATGTCTCCGATGTCACCCCATGATCGTGCCCCAGCCGCCAATAACATTTAGCAAGTTCTAATAACTATGTTTCAATTCCTTGTTTGTCGAATTGCAAGCCATGGTTGTGTTTCGCGGCTGTGTTGATTTCGGTTTTAGACATGGTAATGGCATGTTGGCATCCTGCTTGTAAATCATTTGCCTTCATATTCGCGGCATGGTCGCAGCCCTGTTAAAAATTAGGTGCCGAAAAAAAAATCCTGGCATAAACGCATGACACCTTGATGCTATTACGTCCGCATGTTTGTTTCCATCGCCATCCCGTACATTCATCTAAATCCATATATTTTTCGAATGTTTTTTTGCCAATGCCGGCGACACAAAAAAAATCTAAAAAAGGTGTATAATTTGACATCACGAACTCTGAATTGTACAAAACTGAAATGTATTGATTGCGGGTTTGTTGACCTGGAATCACGCTAGAAATCCGTGCAGACATGGTGATTCCCGCCGTACCGACGACCTAAAAGATTCGCCCTGGATCATTGCCATCCACGTCCCTTGTTACCCCCCCTTTAGATCGAGTTAGGGGCCCCCGGATCAAATGCCTTCCTAAATGAACGCTTTCAAGAATATCTGGCATCTACACATCTCGCAGCACCCCGTTTTTTTTTCGTTCCTTTTTCCGGCAGTGGTCTTCTCTAGCACGACGAACACCTTCCACCTCAACCTCTACCCGGCTAGGACCCGAGTCTTGGTCCACGAATCGGAGCCACATCCATCCAATCACACAACAATTAAAGAACTGGCCGCAATTCACCGCCCTCAGTCACTTCAGGTAGCCAACCCAGCATCCGCCGCGCCCGACGGTCGTGGGAGAGGCTCATGTTGAGCAGGCACCTTTTTTTTCTTGAGAAACATGTGTTCAGCAAGTTCACAGGTCGTGCGCAAGCATTAAATTTATTGATATCGGCTGTGCGTCACCCGGCGTGAAGCCAGATCCACAACGAAAGAGAACAAGAACATACCTTTGGTGTCACGACGGTATCGACTTTCACATTGCGCCTGCATGTCCGAAGGCAGCCCTTTTTGGGGCGCAAACAATGTGAGACCAAAAGTGGAGCAAAACTTTACAAAATCATCACTCACCTGCATCCACAACGCCGGATCGTGGGCAAGGTTATACCACTGGCCCCCCTGTTGAAATCGCGTGTGTGCCACAAGCTTGCTAATCCAATCATGGCGTGGGTACCCCCGAGTTCGTGCACCAGGCGGATTCCAAAGCAACACTCGCTTGACCCACTGGTTCGAGGACAAATTCGCAACACGCATCGCAAATTTCCAGTGATGTTTGAGGCATTGTTCAGACCAAGTGTTCAATCCATGTTGCTGTGCGAGTGCCACTCCCTTTCCTTTCCAATGATGCATGATGCAGAACACCATTCCTCGCATCTTTGTGCTGCAGGATGTGGGTCTTGAACTGCTGTGGTGGGCAGCCTCCAGGCAAAGGCAACGAAATGATTATTTGACTGGCCAGTCTCCAGGCTACAGGAAAGGGGCGGTGCCCAAATCCAAGCCACGCTCTTTAAGACAGGGCTGGGGCCGGTTGGGTGCGGTAGCTCTGCGTGGCATGTGGGGGACGACTTCGCGACATGTTTGTTAAAGCCATCCACGTTGTTGTGGGAAGATGTGTCCTCCCACAACAAGCTTGCGGCACAGGCCGTGAAGGCAGCATGGGCAAGGAGTGCGGACCATCTTGCAATGAGGGCAGCAGTGACTGCTTGGCGCAAGGGTTCCGGGCTTTGGCGGGCTCTCGCCTGGGCGAGCTGGCGGATGAACCCTGTAGTTCCTTCACTCTGACGGTCTCTTATTTTTTTTTGAGTGTGAAGGCGCAGTTTTTCCCAATAATGGATCTCCACAAATCGAATTTTTAAAACCGGCACCATGTAACATGCATTTTGTTTCTCCTTCCCCCCTGCGTGGCTGCAAGCAGATCCGACGCGATCATGCCATTTTACGGATAGCATCAAGGCACACACAATTTTTATACTCGAGTCTCCACATGTGTTTTCGTTAGTGAGGGCGGAGAACCAGACCTTCCCTTATCGGGCTGGGAGGCGACGGGTCGGCACAGCCGGATCTGGCTCTGGCTGCGGCGAACTCCTCATTGCTCCACATGGTCCCTATACTTGAATGCCATGGTTTTTTTTTCCCCCGCGCCTTTTTGACCGCAGAATGTTCAATAGCAAAGGAACTCTTTTACTGGTCAGTCTCCAGGCATTGGACATGATGCTAGCCATTCATATGCCGGCGGCTCCCGGATGTCCACCAAATGATATCCTTAATTTTTCCCTCAAAATGGAATTGTGTTACGGGTGCTGAAACAGGAGAGGCACACAAATGGCTTGGTTTCATGATCAGCGCTGCAGGATCAAGGAATACACATCTGGATTTCCAACATCATCTTTAAGCTGCATGAAGAGCTTTTTATGCAAACAAATGGATATTGTGTGACAAAGGCGTGCCCATTTTACACAGGCTCCGATATTTCGATAAAGTTGTATCCCCAGTTGCTTGTTTTGGTGCATCACACCGTGCCATTCACAAAGATGATGTCGCAAAATTGGACGTGGAATATCGTCGATTGATGCGCATGGTTGTAGGCCCGCCTGCTGACACCAATTGGGCATCGCCATGGCACGATATCTTGTATGGATGGAACAACCGAGTACAGATACGGTCGGACCACGCTGGACTGCAACCTTGGTCTGTCACATGCATAGAAGCAGTCTGGAAATTTCCATCCTATGTTGCAATTTTACCTCCCCGACGATGGACCCGCAGGATTCTCGCATGGAATATGAGAGGGCCACGGAAACACGGGCGACCGGCCTACACTTGGGAAACACCGCTGCAAAAATATTCGATTTGGAAAGGCTTTGACAATTGGATAGTGGAGGCTGCTGCACGTGAACGTTGGATGCTAATGAAGCGGGATTTTGTAGTTTTCACCTTGCATAATAGATGATCGGCAGATTTTAAATTGCTTTTGCTTGCGCCCTAAAGGGGCTGCTTTCGGGCCAGCAAGCTTTGACTTCACTTGACTTGACTTTTTCCCTCAAACCTTTTTGTGGCTAGTAATCCGGTTTAAATTTTTTCACCAGTTTCTAGGCACGTGCCTTGTATTCCGCCAGCTCCGGCTGCGAATCGGCACGCATTAAAAGGGAGCCTCGGCCAGCACCTCGCTGGTGAAAGATTTGTTTCCGCTTGTGACGGTGCTCGTGACACAGTCATCGCCCCTTTTTTTGATACTCCACGGCAAACCAGCTGGCCGCCCAAGCAATCCTGGCTCCATGGTAATTTGGGCTGACTAAGGGATACGCGTCGGTTTGTAAAATTGATATAAATGTGGATCCTTCAAAAGCTTTTGCCGGGTGCATTCGCCTACTCTCTGACATGCATGCTGTCGAAACTGTATGACGGCCAATCGAAAGAAGTGCGAAGCAAGTGCCGATATAGCCGCAATTTTCGCATAACTTCGGGCGTGAGACAAGGGTGTGTCCCACAGCCTCGTAATTGGACCGCACTGCTGCAATGGGCCATGAAAAACTGGAGCCGCGACGCTGCTTTGAAAGGATTTGACTTCAGGGATAGCTAACCTGCGATGCTGGATCTGCGTTTTGTCGACGAAATCCTAGTATTTGCAAAATTATATGCTGAAATTGTTTTGTTCTTACATGATTTGGTAACTGTAGTGTCGCAAGTTGGCTTGACATTGGACGCGAAGAAGGCGGTAGTCCTGACACACGAAGCACAACGTCCACAGCATTTACATTTACCATCTGGGGACGGGATGGCTGACACTACAATAATGAATGGGTAAATTGTATACTGACGGCACAAAGTTCCAAATTGCATCTTGCTCATGTAACATCACCTGTAGCCGCCATCCAAAGAATTTTTCGCTATCCCTTGGATCTTGCAGAACTACCACGTATCGATTGCGACAAGGCGGAAATACTTCGACAAGGTGGTGACTACCGTGGCATGTTTTGCTGTTGGACACCGGGTTTTGTGTAAAAATGATTTAGGAACCCATGCCGACAAATTGTTGGAAATCCACCTGGTACAAATGGGAATTGGCCGCAGTGTGTCTTCACATTGTTAGACCTTTGCAAGGTATGCGGCGTACTACAGATGGCTTAAACATGTATTAGCTTGCACTCCTCCTGCCCCGCAATTCCGGACATCCTACAAACAGTTGGGCTCAAAAACTGCTTCCTTATTGTCGATCCCGACATGCAAACTATACTGACAGAGCACATTGGATATGTATTGTATGTATTGCCTGTATTGTCGTTACGAAGGATTGGTTCATTGGGAGGTGACTGCACAAAAATATCAGTTTCGGAAGCACCAATTCAACACGTTTTTTGGAAATGTTTTCTGCCAGTGACCATGCAGCGTACGTAAAATTTAGCGCCTCCGCAAGGCGTACCGGCTTAAATGATTGAATTGCCTTAACATTGCGTTTTCCTGGCGCGCAATGATGCCAACGGGCATTTCCTGCAAACCGATGGATCTTGATTGACCGACATGTGTCGTTGGAACTAGACTTCGATATTTTGACACGGTTATCACACCAGTGGTTTGTTTTGCTGACGGGCACTAGGCGATTTTCAAAAATGACCTCAACAAGATTGATGTGCCATTCCGAAAACTGCTTCGAAGCGTGGTCGGCCCACCTGCTGCCACAGACTGGTAACGACCTTGGCATGAAATCTTGCATGACTGCAATGCACGGGTTACACAATTTGTTCAACAATATTCGGTGAAACGTTGGTCGTTGTTTGGAAATGCAGTGGAACTTGGCGCAATATGCTGCCAACCTGCCTCCCGACCGTTGGTTGTCCCGCATTCTGATGTGGACGTGCAGGGGGTACACTACAATCCAGAACTTTTGCAAGTATCAGCATTTGGGCAACTGGAGGGCCGTGGCGAGGGTGGGCAAATCTGATGCCACACTTCATATTCTTTTGCACCGAATCATGAATAAGATCATCTGAAATGCCTGTGGTACGCCGGAAGCAGTGACTCCCATGTATGTCGTGGACGGCCCCTGCTAGAGGAGCAAAGGTCGAACCCATCCATGCGCACACAAAGTGGCAACATGCCGTGCCAGGTTCTAAAAAAAAAATTGCACATGTGGTGGCGTGGGCATGTGAAACAAGACTCATGGCCTGTTCATGCAATAAAGGAATCAATCATCTTGTTCCATGCTGCGTTCCAAAATCAATTTCTGACGGCGGTCCGACGATTGATCTGCATCAAAAATAGCCAGCGGAAAGTTGCAGATTGCCTTGTGTCGGCTACCAAACACTTGCCTTGTGAAACCGTGGCACAACGCTTGGGTCCAGTAGAATCAACGGTTCGCATGACAAGATTGCGATGCTCGCCGCAGATCATATTCTAAATCGATGCGTGCTGCTTATTGCCCAAAATGCACCCCAGCCACTTCTGACCGACATTCCGCTGCGAGATTCTAGGCTTCAGTCGTTGCGCCTCATTGGTTTGCACCGCGTTCTTTTCTGCATTCAACAGCAAACCTACCTGCTCCAAATCAATTGCTCCAATCAGTTCGTGACACGAGAGGGCAAAAATGTGCAAAAATCAAATCAAGCAAAGTAGGGCCCACATCCATCAAATCGATGCCAGCCTGTCAAATGGCATGCCTCCATTTTCGCATACCAAAATCAGAGATAGCAATAAATAATCGTGGAGTGAAAACGCAACCTTGTCGCACACCGCCTGTGATGGGGATTGTGAAGCTGAATCATTGGTACAGTGAGACTTACACCCACCTGCAACAGTCCAAAACGAATTCCATGCGATATGTCGCCGCCAATCGGAGACGAAACTTCCAAATTCACACTACAGGAAAGATCAATTCGCTGCTCGGAATCTCGCATTTTCCAAGGTTTTGATCCACGTTGGAAGGCATCAGGTTGCTTGTCGATGAACACCCCACATTATTCAAACGTATGGGCGGCGTCTTGCTACGACGCAACGTCGCTGATGCAAATATCCGAAGTCCATTGCCACGTCACGCAGTTTAGTGCGGGCAGCAGTTTAGCAGTTTCGCGATTGCTCCTTCTACTTCGAGGTCGACTCAAGTCATGCCAAAGCTTGGCCCAAAGGCAGCCGATCGTTGCGCTCCAAAATGGTTCTAAGATTCTTCTCTCCACCAACGTCTGTTCCGGCAAAGCGGCCGGCGCGACTGGATCCGCCGGCTTGGGTTCACCCCCCATGCGAAATGGCTGCAGCTCGTTTTGAGTGGGCCCGGCTACAAAATTTTTGGCAGTGTGTACGACTTGCGTGGTCGTTGTGGAAAATGCGACGGCACCAACGTTCGAACAAACAAAGGGAGAGGAAATCGGAGCTGCCTTGTGATTCATGTTTCAAGTGGACAGCTGGACAAGCTGCAGCGGAGGTATCCATTTGGTGATCCCGGTGGTACCGATAAAATTCGTTGCAATGCGTAATTTCATTTTTATTTCGAAATACCACGGACTCGCGAGACTCGTATCGGCACTAAGATTTAAACGTCAAGGAATATTGCAGGTCGTTTAGTTGCATCGCTTGTTGGACTGGTAGGTCCTATACCGTTCTTACAGTGCACAAGTCACAGTATCAAATCTGGACGCCTGGACCTTGAGTTTGTGCCAGATTGCGTGCATTCACTCTGAGCATGGGGCATTTCACTGCTTGAGGGGATGGTGATTGTACGCTAGGAAGTCTAACCCGCTGGGGCCGAGCGATCGCACGGAATTAGTGGAACACCTAGCACTAAAGTACAAAGGCGTTTCGCCAAAAATAGGAGATTGAATGCTGGTTACTAGGCAGTCATCCTAGAAGGCTTTCGGGGCCGTGCCGATATCCGTGTTCGTTCCTTTTTGGAAAGAATCTGAGTTCGAATTTCTTCCTATTTCATGGTCCGAAACCTCTAAACCCGATGTTTCCGTAACCTTTTGCTTGGTCGACTGCGTGTACCATTCTTCACCTTGGGATGTGACACTGTGAGCACATTAAACCTGGACATGGACGTATCGCACTCCCAAACCCATCCAAACACAGATCTGAATTACGTCGTTCCCTGTTCGCCACTTGTCACATGGCTTCCTGCGAACAGCGCAAAATCTTCTGGCACTTCAAGTGTTGTCAATAACATCAATGGTGATTCTTGCCACGGTAACGAAAAGTTCCAACATCTCCCGTTCCAACTTCTAGTTAAGCACTCCAGAGCTAATTCGGCAGTGGGAAACCTACGTAAAATCGCTTATCATGCTAGACATCCGCAACAAAAACACCTACCTAGACCGACACGTTTGATTGCAGAGAAATGACAGACTGCGCTACTGAATTGGACGGTTACGGACTGACCATCTGAGCCAGCGAGTGGCAACGAGACTCCCAACAGGGTACGCTAACGCTTAGGAACACTACCATGCCCCGGAGCATCCCAAGATGCCAGCGGAATGCCCCTGTAGATACGGCATGGTGACTTGCAACCGTAGCCGCGAAAGGAAAAAGTGAGCGGAACAGGTAGCTGCTTGAGCAAAGGATCACCTAGCATCGCATATTCCCCACAAGGCGACCCACAGCTGTTCGTGCAAAAATCGTTTCGAGCGCATGGCCAACAGCAAGTTCCCGTCGCTAGCGCAACTCCTATCGTTTAAAATTCTGTATGGACAAAGTGAGTAACAATACATCTTCCCCGCTTCGATTGCCGTTGGCTTTAAGCACGCAGGCAAATGTCAGGTCCATGGCATCACCAGGTGACAAAGCTGTCTTGAAGGGTGGAAGGGGCCGCAAGTGACGGATTTGGATAGGCGCATGCTCTTCGATCTCACGAGCTTCTGTCGAGTGTTTAATTGACACAATCCCAGGGTGCATTCGCAATGCCAAAGGTGCAGCTTGATTACGAAGTTTGATTACGAGGTATACAGTATACAGGTCCTTAAACCTTTCCGACGGTCGCACGCTCTCTTCTTCGTGTCAGGACACTGGCTTCAGGGCCAGTAAAGACCACGAACAAGGGTTCCTTGTGTCTAAAAACACATTGTCATCGCAAGTTATCAATTGCATACGGACCAGTTTGCTGCAACAAGTCACCCAACAACCGCATCTTCTGAAAGTGAGAATGCAAAATGCGTTGGCAGCATGCCAGGGCAACTCCTCCAATTTTATCCTGCAAACTCTGGTCAGTTTTTGCGACATGGCAGCTGCCAAACGCAAAGATCATGAACCAAGCAGAGGAGTGCGCAAGAAAACACAAATCCATACAAATCCTGCTATTGTGCACTCGATAATCAGACTTGCATGTTCCAAGTTTTGACACTGCTCAGTTGCGAGGCAAACGTAGACCGTGCAGCTTGCTCTGGTCTGCATTCATTCCTAAATAATTTGGAAAAGCTTCAATTTTATTGGACTTTGTTGTAATCTAGTCCATCCTTGAATGTGAATCAAAAACTGGCTCCACCGCAATTCAGAGCTCATCGATGACCTCACTAGTGGATGGCCGAATCATAAATGTCTTTCATTCAAAAGCTGCAAATAATCCAAACGGATAATGACTAGGACCGCTCTATCAACAGTGGATATTAGCCAACATGTACATGTGACGTTGATGTCTTCGACCTTTATGATCTTCGTTATCTCCACCACATCTCCACAACACCACACAAACCAACTGTCACGTTTGCGGTCAAAAGTCTTTGATCGGAACGTCGTGTACATCTTCTTGCTCAAGTTTGCATTTCAAGACCTGAAACCGTGGTGATTCACGAAATTCCTTCCCAAACCTCGCGGAGCTGAGGTATCAACGACTCCACCATCTTTGCCCTCCTGCTTCTGCCTGTCACCCGTCACATCCCATCACCCATACAAGCAGTGAAACTCAAAAGGAAAATGCTCCCAAAGGGACTTCAGAATTTTTGAAGAAAAATGGAACCATCGCGTTTTGATCAAACAAACCTTTGGCATGATCTCCCTTCTGTTGCTGGACATCTGGACATAAGACATGTCGGCAGATCTCACAAGAGTCAGTGGAGACACCCACGGGAAGTTTCACCTGATCCAGCCACGCCGATTTCAAAAAATGTTGGGAAGTTTCACCTTCTGCCACTGCCACTGCTGTCCTGCCTTGCTAATGGGGGCATCTGTGCTGGAAACCATTTCTGCCTGTGGCGTTGCACTCTGAATCACTTAAGCTCATAGACAGTTCATTTTCAGTGAGCCAAAGAAGGTTCGGCAATCTAAATTCGAGACGAGCATGGCAGCATGACGCCTCTTCAGGAGAGTTGGAATCATCGCCTGAGTTTAGTGTGGCTCCATTGAGGAAGTTACTTGAAATCTGAAACTCGAGGAATCGCGAATTTCACCCTGTCAGCAGAGGTGCGGTGCCTGTTTCTTTGGAGGCATTGAACACCAGCACCTCACATTTTTGCATGTTGCATCATGTTGCATCACCACTTGGCCATATCTCTGAAAGACACACAGCGCTCTAGAATCTAGAAAGTCAGCACAAAGTCTGCACTCCCAATTTTTGTCCCTGCACTGGACCAAATGTCTGTATCGGTTTCTGAGGCAAAGATCGATGCCTACCAAATCGGTCGCAAAAAGGCCATAAAAAGGCCACAAGCCGATCCGATCAATGACCTTTCTCTCGAATTCCTACCTGGCACTGGACGCTTAGACGTCTTAGTCCACCTCCTCCATCTTGGAAGCCTCCGTATTTGTGATTTGAAGCCAAAAAAACACAGGGTTCAAATCGACCGCGGCAAATCAAACAACGCATCCCTTTATTTTATATTGGTTGCGAGGTAAGAAGAAACTAACGTTTTCTACCCTGAAACAAACTTCGAGTGCACACAGCCATTTGAGTAAGCACACAACATCTAGACATCTAGACCCAAAACTTGACATTTTTATACATTTTTACACTATTGTTTGAGTATGATCCTGCGATTCCACAGGTTCCCAACAAATGACATGGTATGACATCGCGCCTCATCCGCCGCTCCTTCGACCTCCTCAAGAGGTGGCCTGGTTTGATGGAAAGGAAAACTCGAGAAAAGAGGTGGGAAATCCCAAGGAAAACGACTTGGAAAACGACTTGGAAAACATCAGGCAGAATATAACAAAAATATGACGAGTTTACCAAAGCTGACACACAAAACTAGCAACTAATAGCAAGCTAGTTGCAAATCATCGTCATCACCCAGTCCCTCGTCATCATCGTCGATGCTGAGGCCAAGCTTGATCATGCGGTGGATGCGGCCAGCAAATTGGGTTGGCTCATCCAGGTTGAAGCCAGATGTAAGAAGCGAAGTGTCGAAGAGCAGCCAAATCAAATCCTTCACGGTCTTGTCCGACTTGTCTGCGGCTGCCTAGCGGTTTCATATGTTTCATAACAAGTTCGAAACACATGAAGCATCTTCACCTGCATTACTCCTACACCCACAAAGCCATACAAAGCCCTACCTTCTTCTTCAACTCAACCATGATTGAGTGCTTTGGGTTCACTTCCATAGTCTTCCTGAGACCAACTCTTCTCATCTGTGGACATGTGTTTCGTTGATTTACATTGCACATGTAAATCATATATTTATTATATAAACAAATAAACATTACATTACATCATTACACACTTCTTCCAAAACAAGCTTCTTAGAGACCATGTATGAAGTCATGGAGTTGTCACGAAGGGCTTGAGCTTTCATGATGCGCTCCATGTTCGCTGACCAACCATACTCGGAGGTGGTCAAAACGCAAGGAGAGTCAGCCATACGAGAGCTCACAAGGACCTTTTCCACCTTGTCACCAAGCACCTCACAAGGATCACAAGGTGCACAACTACAGAATGCAAACGCCGGAAAGAGACAACACTTCAGGACTATCACGTCACAGATTATTTCAACATGCATCTACATATAGAAGTATGAGTGCAGGTTGTGACCATCCACACCGTTTGAATACGCAAATCCATTTGATCCCGAGGACCTCCTTCATGAGCTTGGTCAATGGCTCAAACTCGGCCTTAAGCTCTTCGATCTTTTTTTTTCGTCCTTGTCATGTGTGTGTTGCATATTTGTTTTGCAAATGCTGAAATGGACTCTGGACACTGTGCTGTGACCCCGGTCCTCGTCATCGATGTCGAGACCCTCCTTCGTGGTACTCTTAAGTTTCTTGCCATCGAACTCCTTCAGCTGCTGAGTAGCATACCTGGACAGCCGGGAAAACATCTATCTTACTGTATTTTTGTTTCACAGGTTCTCGGTGTTACTATTTTTTGATTTTGGATTCAGGCCAGTTTTGTCGTTTTATTCGGCTGATGGGATATATGCATCATCCATGTTGTTGAAGACTAAAGGCCGGTCAAATGCAGAAAAAAACAATAGGATGCTGTAAGCACAGCTTATCAATCAGCGCTAACATAGCGCCAAACAACCAATGAGAAAACGAAAAATCATCATAAAGCAAACGGAATGGAACACCAAACAGAAAAGAGACCCTTGTGAGAAACCAGAAACCGGACTGCAACTAACCCAGCAGCATTGTCATTTCATGTACAATTGTGTGTTGGAGCTTCTTGGCAGTTTACAAGCCTGAATGCAAGGGAAAATTGATTTATAAGTCTGAATGCATCGGAAAACGAGTTCAAATGAAATTCATCAAGAGGAATAGTAGAAACCCGCAAGGAAAACGGTTTTGTTTTCCGATTCTGATTCTGTGTGAAATTCGTTTTTATACATAATTTCCATAGAATGCAAGCAATCATAAAACTCTACCTGTCATCAATCTTCACACTTCATGAAGTCAAACCGAGTTCGCATGTAGCAGATGAATTTCAAACAAAGACTTCTCACCACGCAGAAGAATTAAACAAAACAAACCAATCCGACGCAATCAAGGTTCGACCGAAAGAAGTATATAATTTATACAATACATTCATGCAAGGCTTCGAGGTTTCTGCAATCATTTTCTGTCTGGGGGGCCAAATAATTCCACACATGGAAATAAAAAATAAATACCAAAACTTGCCTTTGCACTGCACTGGCTCAACATTCGCACAACCGCTTCACCCAAGACATCTGGGATGGGTTTGTACAAGTGCGCCTTGCGTGCTATCTGCACCGGACAATAATTTGTTTCCAATCATCATAGGGGTCAAATTTGCAAGCTGAACGGTCTACCCGACCCACCGTGGTCGACCGTCGGCTCAGCACACAACGACGGAAAAGCACTCAAAAAACGGAAACCAGACCAAAAAACAAGAGAAAAAACAAAACGGAAAACCAAAGAAAAACAGAAAACAAAACAGAAACAAAAAAACATTGAAAAACCAGAGCCCCAATGCAACGGAATACATCTTTATAAGCCGAATGCAACGGAAGACCGATTTCTAAACCGAAATGCACCGGGACACTAGTTTCTGTCTAACACCAATCCATGACTTGGAAAATCAAAAACCATGGTTTTATTTTTTGTGTGTTTGGTAAAGCGAATGCTTGGCCCGAGACGTCGTGAAACCAATTTTCCTGGCTTCTCAGCTGTCCAGGTACTCATCAATTGGATCCACCATGTACAGCACTTCAATGCCCTTTTTGCGCAAAGTCTCCAGAAAAGGTGAAGAAGACACTGCAGCAATGCTCTCACCTGTGATGTAGAAGATGTCGTTCTGACCTTCCTCTCACGTTGCCACATACAGAACTTTGAAGACTTCTAAGATTTGCGGGCTGAACTGACAGGGCGCAGTTACTGTGTTCACATGATCATGAAGATTCACAAGCTTTACAAACTGACCTTTTGAGTACATGGAAAACATGTTGCATTTAATTTTATCTAACTGCGCAATCAAAAGTTTCAACATCTTTCGCAAAAAGTCTTATAGTCATTTCGATGCAGTATCACGTCTGAACTTCGAAATTCCACATAGGCTTCAGATTCATGTCATGCTTTTGTTTGAATATTTTTGACAATGCATTCTTTGATCAAGTCCTTCATGCGGTCCACATACTCCTTGAGGCTAACCTGCTCATCACCCGACTTAGAGGTGTGGAAGCGAAGGAGCTCTGCGATCTTGGTGCGATTGGTGGAGTCCTCATGCACACCAAGCTTCAGGCATTTGCCGAAGGCTTCGTAGAACTTCTTGTAGTCATCCTTTCAGGTTTCTCAGGTTTCATTTCTGTAACAGCAACACTTACTTAGCAATGCAGCCCGTGATACAATCTGAGTTGAACACTGCTGGAATGAGCTAGGACAGCTAGGAGTTTTGCATTTGGATTTGCTTTCCTCGAAACATTTGGAGACCTGTCCTTCTTCTCCGCAATCTCGGCGAACATCTCCAAGCATTTCTTGACCAAATTCTTCTTGATCACTCGCAAGATCTTGTTCTGTTGCAAGGTCTCACGAGAGATGTTCAAAGGAAGATCCTCAGAGTCAACCACACCCTTCACGAAGTTCAGCCATTCTGGCATCAACTCTTCGCAATCATCCATGATGAAGACACGACGGACGTACAACTTGATGTTGTTACGTTTCTTCTTGGTCTCGAAGAGATCAAAAGGTGCCCTGCGAGGCACGAAAAGCAGGGCTCGGAATTCCAGTTGACCTTCAACGCTGAAATGCTTCACAGCAAGGTGATCCTCCCAGTCATTGGACAAGGACTTGTAGAAGCTGGCATACTCTTCGTTGGTCACGTCCTCAGACTTGCGCATCCACAGAGGCTTGTTCTTGTTGAGCTGCTCCCATTCATGAGAGACTTCCTTCACCTTCTTGGTCTTCTTTTTCTTCTCCTCGAATTCCATAACTTGCACAACCAAGGAGTTTCTATTCAGAATCAAACATCAAAACTAAGAGTGTGTGCTGACTTGGACGCTGTAAAGCCTCGGCCAAAACCAACCCTATCATGCACTGAACCCGTCCTCCTTCTCTTTCTCTTCGTCGACTTCCTCACTTGACGAACAACCCTGGGAAATAGAGTTTTACTCTTTGGGCTACTTTTCAAGTGGAAGCTGGAAAAAACAGATCACCAAACCTAGTGAAGGTTAGTGTCCTCAATCTTTGGCTCATCACCTTCTTCCTTCTTCTCTTCCTCACCTTCATCCTCGCTGTCAGTGACTTCCTTCTCCTTGCTCTTCTCCACATAGAGCTCGATAGGGAAGCCAATGAACTCGGAATGCTTCTTCACCAAGTCCTTCAAGCGACGCTCCTCAAGGAATTCAGACTGGTCCTCCTTGAGGTAGCAAATGATCTTGGTGCCGCGCTTGATCTCTCCATGAACCAACTCGGTGTCCTGCAAGGTAATCCAAATTCAATCCCTTCAATTGAAAGATCTTGCAAAGATCTGAAAAAACTGGTGCTGCCATGCACAAATCAGACCCGGTTTCTCCTTCTGGACAGTGAATGATCCACCAGCGCCACTTTCCTGACATCAACAAGTTGAGACCTCCACATCAAAAAGAAGCGAAAGTGCAAAAAATAACAGAAAGTATCAAAAAGGTTTCGCAAAACTGTTTTGATTCGAAGAAGGTAAGAATAAAGAAACTTGCTTGCCAAGTCTCCCAAATGTATTGCTCATCGTCGTTATGCTTGCTAATAACCCGCACCTTATTTTCGGAAAAAGTGTAGACCACTCAGAAGATATGAGAAGTGCTCTTGATAACTCGGATGGCTCATAAACACACTGTTTTATCAATGTTTGCTTCATATGTAATTGTATTGGACCGATCAAAACATGAAGCCAAATGAGCCAAGTATAACTAGCTTGATATTTGTCAAGGCACCTTGTCAGAGACCAGGTAGGCGCTGTAGAAACCCACACCGAACTGACCAATCATCGAGATGTCGCCACCAGCAGCCATGGCCTCCATGAAAGCCTTAGTGCCTGACTTGGCGATGGTACCCAAGTTGTTAATCAACTCGTTCTTGGTCATGCCAATACCAGAATCCTCAATAGTCAAGGTAGAGTTGGTCTTGTCTGGGATGATCTTGATGAAGAAGTTCGGCTGGGCCTGGCCGCGAAGATTTTTGTAACTACAACAGCACAACAATACAATGAATGAATAATCTGTCAGACACATTTCAATAAAATATGTCACTATCATAATTATTACATCTAATTACTATGATCGTATCTCAAGCTTAAGAGATTGATGAATGTGTGCGCGAATCCATTTCTGCGCTTGGAATTCTAAGTGATGCAGGGTTCAATATGGTTTAATGGGTCCAATGTGATTTGTACATGTACATATATACAAAGGTTTAAAGGTTTAATGGGTGTGGGTGGCAAGGAGTCGAGGCCTCGATCTTGTCAGGATCAGTGATGGACTCGTAGCGAATCTTGTCCAAAGCATCGGAGGCATTGGAGATCAACTCACGCAAAAAGATCTCCTTGTTGGAGTAGAACCTCACTCACTTTGAAACTTTGAGAATGAGACTTCAACATGTTTGCAAGTATGTTTGCCAAGTTTTTGGGAATGAGTCGAATGGGGATGCGCAAATCATCGAATGCCGAGGCTCGTGTTGATAATGAGACTCATCAACTGCTGGATGTCAGCATTGAAGGCAAATGTCTCGCTCGCCATCTCTGCAACACGACGAAGTTCTCTTTGAATTGACTTTGTTTTGGTTGAGCTCGAACCAAAAAGCCAATGACATCAGGATACACCAGGTGTGCTTTTGATTCTCCCAAGTGTCCCAAACAAAAACTTCCAAAGTTGAGATTTATGAAATGCTAAAGATGTTGAAGGATTATTAAAAGTTTGACAGATTTGCAAGGTTCCTTTGCCGAAGCTTCACACCTCATTGCCACTCGCTGTAGCTTTGGTGCCCTGCAAAGCAAAACGGGCAAAACGGCGAAAAGGCTGTTTTTCTTCATCGAAGGTCGTCCATCAGGCCTTGGGAATCACAACCTCAATGGAGGGCTCACCTAACATGTGCCATGCATCCATGATTTCTATGATATCGATGGATCATGATCAGATCATCCTGTAGCACTTTGATCTGTAGACTCCACTTTGTGCTAATCGTCCACAAAACCGCACCTTCTCCCTCTGAGAGCTTCCAATAGGGAGAAGGCTGTGCAGCCTGTCCAGGCTGTCCTGAACACAGACGCAGCCAAAAAACATTGGGTGTCTGAGAAACCGGAGTCAAGACCTGAAGCAGGCTGCGAAGCATTGGCCTCAGCCAGACGAAGATCTATGGTCCAGCTCTCAACTTGGATATCAATGAAGCTCAAGCAATGATTCATATGAGTTATCTGAGTTGACATGACTGAACTCACGAACGCTCGCAACACTCATAGTCACTTGCACATAATTTGTGCTGAGTAAAGCGCTGTCTTGGCAGTTGCATCTGTGGCATCACTACTGGTGTTGGCGCTTGTTTCTGCGCTGGCAGCACTCGTGTTCCTCGCCCACTTTGCCAAGGCAAACATGAAATGACGCATGTCTGTTCGACCGGCTGGAACATCTTGTCTTTTAGCTCTGTCGTGTGAGGCCCAAACTGCACACCGATCTTGTAAACCTGAAAAATTCTTGCACCCCAACAGCCACCACATTCAGAAATTTTGCAGCAAAAGGGATTCATGCATTCTATATAGCGTTTTTGTATGGCGTTCACACAGTAACCAAATGCACCTTGCATGCAAACACCATTGAACCACCCGGTCCAAACCGAACGACTTTGGCCCACGTACCGCAAAGCGTTTTTCGCCTTCGGCACATGCCTTAGCAATTCAACAACTTAAACCACACAGTCTGTCAATTGGAAGGGATGTTTTCCTGCACTCAGGAGTCAGCTCGGTTTGGAAAGCCTCGCGCTGCCTGGTGAGGATAGAAGGGAAACTAAGAAGAAGGGAATTTCCATATCAAATAATATACTTTAAATACATAATACATACAGTAATACATACTCTACAGCATATACATGAAAGTGCCTCGTTTGAGCAGCCACACCAGCGTTCATCATCATCTTGGCACGGCAAACCACAGCCATCATAAACGCCCCACTTGGGCACCTGAAACAATGTTAACCAAAAACACTCTGAAGACCTGAAGGCGTATGGAGTCGCTCCAAAACCCAGATTTTCCGGGATTTGCATCGAGTTGTGTCCAACCTCGTTGGGGTGAAGGAATCCAGCCGCCGTGAAGCCATGGCCCAAGGGCACCTCGGAGAGAGTCACAAACTTCAGTCAAACTGATCGTAATAAATACAACTGAAAGATTGATGTGAATCGAGATATGTTGACCATAAAATATAGCCATGCAAATGACCAAATATAATGACATGATGATAAATATACGTACTTAAACAATGCACATGTATAACTAATATGACTCCAAATTACATTGAGCATTGAAAGAATTCACAATGATACATACTTTGCCTACAGATACACAAGCGGTTAGGATCGTGTTTGGTCAATGATTATAACGCGCTCCGATTGAAATTTGTTGATTCTTGGGCCGCAGCTGCATGCCTTGCCATTGCAAAGTATTGCACCTCAAGACTTTAAAAGGCAGGAGGGAAGAGGCACCTGTCTTTACTACTTTACGCAAGCTTGTTTTGGTGCGCAGGTGGTGCCCGTGCACCAAACACGCGCAGGATATAGCCACAGTTGGGGAGGCCACTATGAACAACAAGCAAGGTCGTTCTTGTTGTTGTTGTTGTTGTTGTTGTTGTTGTTGTTGTTGTTGTTGTTGTTGTTGTCATTGTTGTTCTTCTTCTGCCTTTTCTATGTCTTCTTCTCCTTCTTCTTCCCATCATTGTTCTTGTTCTTGCAATTGATTGTGATGCCAACATTGATGTTTTGCGTTGTGCTTGAAGTTTGCTATTCTTTTCTAAATTCAAACAGTTCAGGCTGAGCTTCTGCTCTCCCTCCATGGAGATTCAGAGCTGACCTTAAAAACCCTTGGGCTGAATCTCAAGGAATCAACAGGATTGCCGCATTCAATCCATGTCACTCCATCCCAAAAACTTCAGAAACTCGAATTGCGGACGCCTGTCAGTAGGAATCTTATAGTCTGAACTATTATTTCATCATTGTCTCAGTCTACTATTTTCATTATACTCTGTTTTAAGACAAAATGAGACTTGCACGTGGTCATTCTGGGCATGCCAGTACCTGTCGACACGAGAACAATCGGAATTCCCTCTCTTAATTTCCATGTCAAAAGCTCATCCGTGGGTTTGCAACTTCTGCGAGGCGCATCGCCGCAAAGTTGGCAGCATTGGATTCACCGTAGTATTTCAGGCGCACCTGGTCAAAGACTCCCCATTCCATCTACCGACTAAAATGTTTCAAAAACAAGATCTCTTGCTCATTTGATGAAGCGGGGTAGATTATGACTGGAA
Source organism: Breviolum minutum Mf 1.05b.01 (assembly GCA_000507305.1). Taxonomy (NCBI): domain Eukaryota; class Dinophyceae; order Suessiales; family Symbiodiniaceae; genus Breviolum; species Breviolum minutum. The sequence goes on along the minus strand of DF243072.1, from coordinate 14,681 downwards.
AATGAGAAAATGAATTGAGCAACATATCTACATTCCAAATCTGAAAGGAACTTGTTCCATTCAATACTTTCCTCGAAGAACTTCCTAGAAGAACCTCGAGAACCTCCCTACGGGAGAAAAGCCTGCTCCAACTGTGACTCAGCAAAGCATCCCACGAGGTTCACTATGGCATCCTGGAGAAATCGAACAGAAACAGCTACAGTAGCATTACCTTCTGGCAACCGCACAAATGGGAAAACAAGTGAAAAAAGAAAGTGACAAAAAGAATCAAAAATGTCCTCAGGTACTTGGCTGACAGCTGGCAATTGGTTCCTGCACAAGGCAGATTTCTTTGAGACTTCATATCCACTGACCGTCGCTCAACCACATCAGAGCCTTGGGTGCATTTGATGCAATTCGCCCATCACCTTGCAGCATCGCAGAAGTCATCACATCTTCACAGCACTTGGAACTCCAACGTTACAAAACCCCAAAACCCCAAAACCCCCACCTGCCCCAGCACGTTTTCCAAACCTTAGTCCAACACTTGCCCCTTAGAAAACATTTGATCGTGCTGAGACTTCAAACATGATTTCTGTGATGTCATCTTCTGCGGTGTCTTTGCCGAAGACGAGAAAAAATGCAAACATGGAACTCATAGGTCTGGAGGCTCGTAAGAATCCCTGTGGAGATGCCTGGTGAGCAAAAGCATCCAAGGATTGCTGCACCAAGAAATCATTCAAATGCATGGGAAACCATGAAGAATGATAAGAATGGTGCAGCAGCAGACAGTCAGACTCATAAGCGCCGTAAAACGCTGAAAGTCATAAGGCACGTTTTTTTTTGCAACAGACTGCGGTAGCACGGTAGCGCCGGTGGAACCGCGGGAGCCGAGAGTTGTGCACAAATGGACGGTGCCTCAGATCGTGAGGTTTGTCAGATGTTCGCCTCACCGTCTGACGTCCACTGAGAAGCAGACAAAAAGGGTCAGTCTCCTCACCTGCAAGATCTGTAAGCAAAAAACACACCAAGAGGGAAGGTTTCCCATCTGGAAGTTGACAGATTCAAAAGTACAAACATAATGGATGAAATTTCTGATACCCAGCCTGATCCTCATGCAGTCTTATTCTGCCGTCGACACCTGTGTTTTCTGACTTTGCAAAGCCATCGCTGCACATGGTGTCAGAACAACACAGCGCACAGCAATGCACCATGGCATACCACCACCTTGACCGGCTCTTCTGCCGCTTCCTCTCCCTCCGGCGCCTTGTCACTACTGTTGGCCGAGCAACATAACAAAGCGACAGCAAAGAACACCAAAGCTTTGGTGATCGGACACGTTTTGCTACCAAAGAAGTTGAAACTCAAAACAAGTTGAAAGCCTCTGCCGGTTCCTCATCTGCAACCTGATTGTGGACTCCAAGACTGCAAATATTCTTCATGTTATTTCATGTTAATTCATTTCATAAGAAAAATACAAAAGAATACCATCTGGATCAACGTGTATCGCAACATGAATGTACGACTTGCCGATACCCTGGCCTCTGCCGCTTCCTCTTCAGCCTCACAGGACATCAATCCCGACTCGCATCGCCTCCCACCGCCCACAGTGGCCACAGCCTCTGCTTCATCTGCCTCAGCCTCAAAGAGACTTAAATTGGAATTTAAAAAGAAAAAAACAACTCCAAAGAGTCAAAGAGACTCCTCTCCGAGTCTCTGCCTCCATGCCACCATGCCATACCCTAAGACTGTAAGACTTTGACCGTTTCATCATCCTTGGGAGAATCCAGATCCGCTGCTGCTGAGCGAGGAATGAAAACTGGCGCCTGGCAGAAATCTGGCCGCCATCAGATGTTCGCAGTACACCCGCTGAACCACAAGCATCGCATGTAATCATGTAATCTCTAAAAGTATCGAAGTACGTATACTTGTTGAGGAGAACCAGTGCCATCAAGACATATCAAGCCGATGAAAAGGAATTCCATCCACACGCAAACAAGCGTCCCAAGTGTCCCAAGCATCAAAGCATCCCAAGCCACTGGAAAAAGCAATTTCACCACACCTCCGCATTGAAGCTACTTCCTTCGCCACGAGCAGCCTGCCGCTCGAAATGCCCACTGCCGCCACTGCTGCCACTACTTGTATCTCTAGTTTTTTGATGAAAAATGGTGACAATGTGCTGACAGTTCACAGCACGACCCCAGCCTTCTCCAGCCTGGCACGGACCTCTTCCTCGCTCGGCAGTTCCCCTTCCTGCAGACGTAGCGACCGTCACGTAATCCCTCAGAGGGAAAGAATGAAAGAGGCAAATGCATCCCAATGCATCCAACTGCATCCTGTGCTTCTTACATGTTGAAACATTTTGGAGGACCATGGGGTGCACCCGTCACAGCTGATCATGTTCCGCCCTTAGTCCTTCTTTGTCGCTTTCTTCCTTGGTCGAACATCTGAGATCAACATCGTTATTGGGATGCCATGCAATCACAAAGGCATCACAAAAAAAGTCGACACAACAGCACCTGACCTATCCCCAACGTGGCAATCTTTCACCTGCCAAGAAACGGTACAGCAGGCGCTGCAGCCAAACCTCAAAAAGCATTTTCAAGAATGAAATCGCACGCTGAATCTACTAATGTGCTTGTAACGTTGAATTGCCGCCCGAGATTAAATCTGAATTCAATTTCAAAAGCTGTATCAATTACAACAGAAAGAAAGTGGCCTGGTGGCACGCTTGCCACAGACGTTGGGAACAGCTGAGCAGCCTATCGCAATCCAAGCAAAATCGAAGATTTGAAGAGTTTTCCAGATCATTTGGACACTGCAGAACAGACAGATCTTTTCATAACTCAAAACAGAGAGATGTCGAGGAAACACCGTCGCCTGCGTCTCCAGCTGAGTGAGCCGCTCCGTGAGGGCATCCAAGGCACGCTGCTTCGCCTGGGAACTTTTTCGTCCAAAAACGTCTCGGGAAATTCGTGGAAATGTGTCGCATTTGTATTTCCATCTTTGCCAGAATTGAACATCCTAGCGGTCCTATGCGGTCCTAGCAAGGATCTCACAGAATTCTGTCTCAGGTTGGGACTGCCCCTGCCCGCAACATGCGGTCCACCTTCTCAATCTGTGCGTCCACCTGGTCAAGACCGTGAACGGATACATTGATATGTCATACGATGACATACGATGACATACGATGACATGGTGATGATTCAATGATTCTATGTGATTCTATTATCTCAAATCTCAATCCTCTCAACCATTCCCAGAGTCCCAGCTGCCCGACGGGAAGACTTCGCCTGCTCGGCTTTAGGCGCTGGTTGCGCATCCAATTTTCGTCTAGCCTGGAGAGGGCAAAATGGCTTGAAGAGACTTCAACAAACATCATAAGACTGTTTCTTTTCTATGTCTATGTTATTTTTCATACGTTTCTCGAAAAAGAAGAAATGTATGCTCAATTTTGATATGATATACAGATACAATATTACAATATCCATACTTGTATCTCTCAATAATTCTTCAAATAGTACAACACAGTATCTCATGTGCAAGACGAAAGCTGCATAGAAACGGCGAAGCTACATCTCTGCCCCTGCACAAGTGACCTCATCAAGAGCATCACGATGGTGTCGCATCAGGTCCGAATTGTGGTTGTGCGCCAGAATCGTTCGATGTAGATCCTGCGAAGCAGTGAGAGCCAAGACAAAACCTTTGGATGGTTCGGTCTGGTTCAGTCAGTCCAATTCTTAGCCAAATGTGAAAACATCTTTCAATGTAAAATATCCATCTCAAAAGAGTCCTGCTTCAAAGCTTTCACCTCTGAACCCCATTTCTGCTCCAGCTGCTTGATCTTTTGACCTTAAAGAATGCTTGATGCTGACGCTGGACTCCTGAGAAGACACGTTTTGGATCATTTTTTTTGTAGTTTGAATCATTTATACAAAAAAAAAGTCTTACTCAAACATGAAAAACCTTAAGGTTGCCACTCAGAAAAGCACGGTCAACAGTCACAGAGGGGTCTGGCGAACCTGCTTTGCCCATGGCAACGGTCAGTGGAGAAATCGACAAACGAATGGCGAAATCAATAGCCGATCTTCAATCTCCCCTTGGGTGTGCATCTTTCCCTTTCGCAGTTGCCTGAAGTGTTCAATCGCACGCAGCGGTCCAGGCGCGTGGACAACTCAGTGATGTGTGCCTGGTCACTCCAATGACATACAGTACATCATAATCAATTCATAGTCATTTCATATTCATGTATAATAGAAACGGCTTGAGCTACGTAAGCTCGGTAAGCTCAGTTCTCTCCCAGAATTGTCTCCTTGGCACAGGAGAACGACAAACGGAGAACACGGGCACCTCCATCTGCTGCAATTGAGTGCGTGCGACGTTGAGCTCATGCCTCAGTCCGATCTGTCCCATTGCCCGAGTCAAAAAAAATCATTCAATCTATGTTACACTGATGTCTCAACGGTTAAAACATGACTGAACTATTCTTCAAGACTTCACTAAACAATCAACCATACTCCAAGTATGTTTACGCACAAAAAAAATGCGCTTCATTTGAGTCTGCTTTTTTCTGGACTCCCGACCTTACTCGTTGCTCTGAGTCCTTTTTGGCCTGAAGGATCATCTGCTCAACCTGAAATCATATCCCATGGTATCGGAGTCTTTATCCAACGGCTTTGCAGGGCTGCACCTGCTTGCCAATGGCAGACGCCACATCGCCATGGAGTGACCTCCAAATACAAGAATGTGAAGTGATTCTGTATGGCGAATATGGTGACCACAAATCAAGAGGATTCAAGAGTTTAACAATTTTTACATAGATTTTATGAATTCATACTGTTTCGAACATCCAAACATCACATCTATGAAGTGACTGAGTATCCCCGCATGGCTCCCCAGTGGCCCCGGCAAGTGGGGGGCTGGGCAGGGCTGCTAGGCCCTCTTGGACTTCAATCATTGAATGGCCGCGAAACGAACAATGCAAGGAATAGCAAAGAATGCTAGGAATGCACACTTCACATCTCCAAACTGAGAATCGCATTAAATCAATATCAAATCAATATTGAAACCTCCAAACTCACATTGAAATGACGCCAAACTTCAAAGAGCTCTGCGATATGCGAAATCTGCGATCTGCGATCCTGCATGCCGGACATCTGATCCATAAGGCCTGGGAGGCCACTCCTGTTCCCACGAGAAAACACCACGAACACAACGACATCAAGCGTATATATCCCGTGTGACAATATGCATTCACATTGTGTCATTGTGTATTCACATAATCTAACAAGTTCCTATGACTCTCCCTCCTGAGTGCTCGCAAAGCTGGTGGAAGGCCCTTGGTTCTCAGAGCTAGCTTCACATAGTTTTCACACTTCACAGAAGAGAAAAATTGATGAAATTGAAATGTTGACATGTAGGTGCAGAAACCATCTTCATCATCTTCATGGTGCCAAGTGTCCATCATGTCCTCATCATCATTGATCTCCTCAAGATTTCCAGAAACCATAAGCCTTTGCAAGTGGAGCAAAAAACGTACCCTGCACTGTCCTCATCAGCAGGCACCGTCACATTGCCGCGAGGAACTACCACCGTAAGGTTCCCACTACCCGAGTTGTACCTGGGCACTTGGAATGTCAGGTCACGGTCACCTAAAAGACTGCGACATTTGAAGATTTCAGGTGACCCGCAGACTGCGCACGTGACCGACACGTTTTTCATGTCGCAACCCTTCGGCAGGGAGAAGACGCGCTGGCGCAGCGGGTGGCTTTACAGAAACACAACAAAAAGCACATCAACAGCAAGGAAACAAGTTTTCATTGAAAAGCAAAGACAGCCAAGAGCTGACAGTGACTCGTCTGGCCTGCCACTGGCTGATCAAGGGGCCTTGCCTATGAGTCCCACTAATCACAAGCGACCTCCACATGTGTTGATCTTGAACGCTGAACAACAGACTCAGACACTCAGGTCCGGCAAGGTGATAATAATTGAAATTCATAGAAAAAATCATAGAATCATCGAGAATCATCATAGAATGCTTGGGAATGCATCAACTGCATCAATTGCATCAACTTCTATGTCCGATCACAGCTATCAATCCCCAGCCTTCCAACTGCTCGGACGGAGAGCGGCTTCTCACTGGTTTTGGCACCGAGCTGGCAAAATGTGCATTGGCAAATATTGAACGATGTGCGAACGATGTGATCCAAGGGTGTTCGTATGTGCTCGTGTTTGCTGGTTTTTCATGTTCGGGTCCATAGATTCCGATTGTGCCAACACTCTACCTCAACTCTCCTTACAAATATATCGGCGGGTTTGGAAGCTGCAACACACTAAAACCGATGCTGTCAAACCAGGAAAATGACAGCCTATCAATCATGCGCCGCAATGCTTGAAACAATCTGCGTCTTCTCTCATCCATGGCTGGAAACAGCACACCCAACGGCCTCATAGCCAGGCAATGTAGCAGTGATTAGAACACGCTCTTGGTGATCGTCCTGCACCTGTCAAGGACAGAACTGTTGTGTTCAATCAAATGGGCTTTGCTCACTGACATTTCCTGACCACGGATGTCTTGATGTCTTGTTGTTTGATCAACGCGTTGCATGTGTGTGCGAGACGAGCCCGGCAAAGGCTGAAGCGCCTCAAAGCTACCCTGCGCTAAGCCGTGATGGCCTTACGAGCGTTGGCCGGGCGGCAAAACACTCGGAAGACCCGCAGTAATTTTGCACTTCTGAACTCAAACGCACCTGCGTGGTGATCACCAAACATGTCCAACAAACCACCCAGCTGCATTCGCATCTGATCGCAAGGACACAAGTGCATTCGGAACCCAAGACTGTTTGTTTGACTCAGAGTCTGAATCAAGGCAGCAGTGGGATGACATGATATACATCTATGTCTATTTCATTCTATTTCACGAGCTCAACAAAACAGGAGGTCCGCATATTCCAATTTTTCAATTCATGTTGGCCAGCAAGAAATCCCTCCTCCTATCCCTTCAATCTTCATCTGTGCTCTGACAAGTCTGTGCGTTCACAATTTCACTCCATCTGCCTGGACTGGTTGTAATGCTCGTGGCTCGCCAGCCTGAAAGAAATGACACGCGGATAAAACACAACAATTTGGCAACGACTCCATTGGCACCTGTGTGCGGACGACTCTTTCCATGTTCTTGTGCAAGTCCTGCAACCAAATCTCAACTGAAAGCGAATGGGAAGATGTACTGTACACATCATGCATATATTCATGCATCATGCAAAGAATACCAAAAAATCGAATAAAAATTGAGCAACTTTCTTTTCTCCTCCCATGGATTGAAACCCCTGTGGTGCTCCACCACAATGACCTCATGGCAGTGAGACAACATGAGACAACTATGAATGTCTCCAAAGTCTTCAAAAGAGAAGTCTTCCTTCAATTCTTTAAATTTGCTCCCTAAGCTACACTGAGCAAACGGCTGGTGCACCAAAAGGGAAAGCACCGGGGAAGCCGGGAGGAAAGGGTTGGAGGCCATGAGGCATCTGCTGCACCTGGCACTTTTGCTGAGTTTCAACTTTCGCAAAAAAACTTGACGACCGCCTTGGGTTCCACAAAAGGCCAACCATTGACGCCGATGCCTCAGCAGCTTAAGCGCATCCCGGAGATTCGTCTTGCTTTCATGTGATTTCATGCTACATTGAGGGAGACAAGTCCAAACAACCCCATGCTTCTTGCATCCAAGCCTCTCAGAGCCAGGAAAAATAGCAGGCGCATGGCAAAAACTCCAAAATTGTGTTTTGCGATGTTGAGACTTAGACTTCTGATGCTTGTCGCTTGGCAGAGCCGACCCAAAGCACCCCTTTAGATCTCAAGTGTTGGGAGGTCCAGCACGGGTTGTGGCTGTTGGGAAGGCTCTCGCAGCCAAGGATTTATGGTTGACTTCATTGAGCAGAGTTCTCAGAGTTGGCTTGGAGGTCTGTGGTCAGACTCCTTAGACATCTTCTACGTGCTGTGAAACTTCTGATGGATCTGCAAATATTCAAAATTCATAACACAAATATACGTATATATACAAATACACTTCGAATATCTTCCACTTGGTTTCTGGAGGGATGACATCGAAGGCCTGGTCTCTCAGACTTGAACCTATGCAACCAGAAAGAGTTGAGTGCAGATTTGCCGATTTCTAACCACGTTTCTACAACTCGACTCAGAGACTCAAAACATGGAAATCTTATGAAATCGTTTCAAATCCTGGAAATCTTCAAACCAACAATCGATTTCTCACATCGCTCCGCTTCGCCCGCTTCGCATCGCGCCCACTTTGGAGTCTTCGACACCCCTCAAGGCCGGGCAAAGGCCAACGACTCTGGTGGAGCTGTGAAGCGAAGGAGGACCACATTCCTGGGCCAAAGAAATTTCGAATTTTCCAACGAGTTGTCTCCAACGACTTGTTGTCCTTTTGTTTGGAACTTTAGCCAGCAATATTCAAAAACTTCAGTGCTGTCATTCCAAGCCACACTAGGGCAGAGATGACCAAAGAGATAAGGCAGGAGCCGACCAGAATTCCGTTGCCAAGCATCCAGTAGTTCATTTCAACCTACCAAACCCAAAAAAAAGGAAACTAAAAACTTCTTAGCAAATTTGGTCAAGAAGTTGAATCAGTTGAATCAGTGGGGATGGTGAATCAACATTACCTGATGCTTTTGTTGGGCGACTCATATTGTGTTTCTGTTCTCCGAAGTCACTTTGAAGTATTGAAAGCTTAAGATTTCCCGTGAAAAGATTCTGCTTCCAAAAGATGGGGGAAGCGAAGTCCATATGTGGGGGCCTCTTTGCATTCCTAGCATAATCAGCGAAAACAACCCATGGCCTTCTCAGGATCGACCAACCACTGTACGTAGATGGGAGTCTTGGTTGTGGCAAGACCAAAGGCAGCTGCAGCTTGCTTCACAGCTAAAGCATACCTGTCAGCATTGTCAAATTAAACACAAACCAATTCCATACTTTCTCAATTTTTTTATACAAAAAAAAATCCTACATTGCTGCATGCTCTTAATTGCTGCAATTCTACACATGCGATTTCGCCAAGCATGTCATTGAAAAGGCAGAAAATTTGGAGTGTTCTTCCCATGCTCAACAAGGTACTGCGGGTGCCATGCATGTCTCAAGACCAGACCCGCATGAGCTTTCTCATCCCATGCATCATCGCATTCGAAACTCCCGCGGCTGCAGCAGTCAACACCGGCCGCCCAAAACTGGACGGAACTGGTAGCAGCATCTACAATGGGTGCTACGCAATAGGTGGAACCGTCCTGCAGGCATTTCATCACAAGTTTCAATTAAAGCAATTCTCCAAAAATCAAGATAAGAAAACAATAAGACCGACAAAACAAAAACAAACGCGTGTGAGTCCATGTGAGTGTGTTAGGTGTTTGTGGTCCTTGAATCCCATGCCTCTTCGGGCATCAATATGGGCTTCATCAGCAAAGACTAGTTTTCCAGCATCTAAGTATCCAGCCGCAGGTTCAGAAGGCAACACATTGGCATAGGCATGGCTATCGTGGTATAGCCAGTAAATAGAGTAGAAGTTTCCTGGGGCAAACCATCGAAAAGTCGAAGTGAAATAAAGCTGCATCAAACACCTTGAACATGAAAACTGAAAAAATGTCTCCATTTACTTCATCACGCCTAGCGTCGATAGGCAACCAAACCCAAAACACAAGAGACTACCACGCCAGCCATGCAAGAAATCGGTAGAACACTGTGCCAATGGTGAGTTCCGGGTTCATGGCGAGCATGCCACAAGCACACGGCCAATAATGCCAGAGCAACGAGCCACACTGAAACGGGCATACCATGATAGGTATAAGCAAACAAATAACCTTTGTTGCAAACAAATGATCAAATGATTCGAATTTTCCAAACAAAAACAACAAATGAGCTGGAAATAGTATTAAATAGTAACCACATGCAAACTATGTGACACTAATATACTGGAATTGTTTGCTACAATTTTGATGTCCAAAATCGTGTTTAAAAAAAACACAATAACACTCCGATCTGTGCAAGCGACTCATCAACACTCCCACCAACCAAGGCAACGCTGTAAGCACCGCCAACTCCCAAATACTGAGCCTTGCCCATCCGGGCAAACCATCATCTCGCCTCTGTCGTAAACACAGACTATGAACTGAACAAAAAATTTAACACAAATCGAACTGAATCTGAATCCAGAAAGAACCAACGCGTCAAAGGAAAGACCAACAGTTTTCACCTTTTATTTGGAATTTTGGTCAATTTGAATGTCACACTTGAAAACTGCAACAAACATCAAAAAACATTGAGGTCCAAACCACGGCTTCATTGAAAACGGTCGTCCGAACGCGGACAACTCCGGAACCCAAATCCGACAGCAACGGTCAATATGTTCCAACAAACTCACAGAAAAGATTGTTTCAATGGAAAATGTTCCAAATTCAAAATCGTTGTTTGCAACAATGTGGTGCAAAGGACAAAACTAACCGAATGTTGGGTTCACTGATTGAAATGAAGATCTGAGAACAAAAAATGCAAACTACGAAAAATTCCTTGTTGAATTTTATCAATGTAGATTATCTTCGGCACAAACAAAAAAGGCACAACACTTCAAAATCCAGTAGACAATAAGCGTAGGTGGTATCCCCAACAGCAAGGAGGTTTGCATTTGCAAAGTATATTAAGTCAATTACCACCTTTTCTTTGCTCAAGCTGTGTGGCAAAAAACAAAAATTATTTGCAAAGTACAACAAGTATACTTTCAACGTCCAAAAGTGCACTTTGAAAATGCAAAGTATACGTTCAAAATACAAAAGTATACTTTCAAAGTACAAAATTATACCTTCAATTTATTAACAAAATACAAAAACATACTTCAAAGTATACTTTCAACTTTCAATGTACAATAGTGCACTTTCAAATTGCAAAAAGATAGTTTCAACGTACAAAAGCATACTCTCTAAGTACAAAATGAAACTGTCAAAGCACAAAAACATATTTTCAACGTCTTGAAGGCACAACAAGTATACTTTCAACGTACAAAAGCATACTTTCAAAGTACAAGAGTATACTTTCGAAGTACAGGGTAACTGTCGGAAACCTTAGCCCGGAACCTTCATAATACCTCGGGTTCCTGGAACCCGGTTCCCAGAAGTCGGTTCCATCAAAACTTCGGGAACAGAACCTTACACCTCGGAACCCATCAAACACCGAAACCTTCGAAACCTCTTTCACGCAACCTTCTGAACCGGAACCTTGGAACCGCAAAACTTGTTGGAACCCATCGAAACCCGGATCCGGCTCCGGAACCGCCTTCGCCCAGAGCACACCGAAATCTAAGACCCCATAGCATTCCGCTGTTGAGGAAAAACGAAGCAAAGTCAAAATAAGCGTGGGTAGGGCATATCCCCAACAACAACAATTACCTTCACTCTCCGCACAGCATTACCAGCCCCATTGTGCCAACTCCAAGATGGCAAGAACTTGGTTCCAGTCTTCTGCAGCTCTTGGTCCCGGAGCAGACTACAAAAACAATTCCAAACAAAAATTCCAACAAGAACCCGGTTCTCAAGCCCCAAGGAATTTTCAGCAAATGAAAGTGGAACCCCCAAAACGAAGCAACGTCAAGATAAGAACCCAAGAAAGCTTCAATGCTTTCCAAGGGGTCTTAAAGTTGCAACAAACCCTGGTTGAAGGTGAGGAGACAGTTCCCAGCCAACAACGGAGACACCTGCTACAAAACTCGCTGGTGAGTGGCTCGAACCAGAGTGCATCTTGAGCCAAAGGTGAAGAATACAGTGAAAGTGTCTGTCCCATCCATGCAAATTCTCCTTCTACAAATTTAATTACACATAGAGGAAGATACATTACATAGACAAATTGACTTGCATTCATGATTGGAGATGAAAAAATAAAAGTAGATAGAGAGAAGAACTGAAACAGCGGACAGTCTGTCCCTCCAAAAGGTCTAAGTCAAACACTACGCTTTCAGAAAGAGGAAATCTTTGCACTTTTTTTGTGCCCATGCCGTTNAGTCATCCCACCTGTTCCAAATGCATAATTGAGCATGTGACGATGATACCAGTCGTATTGAGCCACTTCACAAGGAAGTAGTATATGCCACTCATTGTAACCACCGTGAAAAGACATCATGCCATAAGCAACACCCTGGATAGTTCCACCAGTGGCAAAGCACCCTTGTATATAGACAGCTGTGGAAACCACACCATCATCAAGGTCCCCTAGTCAAAAGGATGGCCCTGCATCTTGGTCGATTCCACGCGGCGTGTTGTGGCTTTCTATAGTGTCGCAATTGATCAGGCACTCACCAGCTAGCACTGCTCCAAAATAAATGTATGCACAACTAACTCGTGTCAACGTAGCCCACATCCTGCCGCATTCTTACTTAGTCCAGATGACTCAAAGGAGAGATGGAAGAAGCTCCTTCCACGTCACTGTGGCCCAGTAATAGACCACAGCATAGATGAAAGAGTCCTTCTTACCAACTATTGAAAAATTGGAAATTCACCCTCCACCGCATTTAGGCGCCACCCACGTGGTCACAAAGCTGCACAAGGTATGGACCCGGCACTGACAGGCCCGTTGATTACTTGTGAGGTAAAGATGTCAGTGGCACGCCCAATGAGGTGATGTAGGCTAGTCATATCTGGCACGAGGGCCTGAGAGTCTGCGGCCAGCGGCTGACGCCAGCACCATCCTCTTGTCCGTGCATAATATGCCCCCAAACAGGAACTGCCATATCCAAGCGCACGTTGCCTTTACTGCCTGATCACAGTCTGCGGTACCAGAGGGTCAAGAGAATAGCACCAGGTTGCAGTCAGTTCGCAACCGGGTAATGTTGCCCTTGTCGTGGTCGTTGAGATGGGGTAGTAGAGTGTTACTGAAAGGCCATGCGTCAACTGACCTCTGTACCCGTTGCTCCGTAGTGGGATTGCTGAAAAGAATGGTCGAGTGCGCCAGGTTGTCATCACACGTCGGCCTCATCAGACGCTTCGGGTGAAGCTGGGAGTGAGCGGAGGTGTTAATTAATTAGCCCCCCTTCAGGAAGGCGTATAACACCTCAGTACACAAGAGTTCGCAAAACTTTAACAAGCTGCATTCTTTACAAGGCTTGCAAGGTGGTTCAACTCTTTGATGGTAAGGGAGACAGTTCCCAGCCACCAGCAAATAGCAAAACTAAATTATGAACCAAAGGTCAAGCAATCACAATAGGATAAGATTTGAAATTCGGAAATTTGCAGGAAAGGGAGACACATGCCAACCACTGCACAATCAGCATGCAGCAAGTCCAGGGGTACCCACATTCAGCATGCTTGAAGAAGGGAGTAAGTGCTTGTTATAGAGGGGCGACATGTGCCCTAGACAGTAGTCCAAACTTCGTAGTTCTTTTACAGTCTCGGTGACCGTTCCTTCGGTTTGACAATACCGTTCCATCAAGCAACCTTCTTCTTTGTGGGGTGACGATAGCCGGTAATCGAAACACTGAGGAAGATTTCTTAGGCAGCCGCCTGGTGGAGCTAGGCACATCACGGACCCTCGGGCCCGGAGGTCGTTTGAGCATCAGCAAATCACTAAGAAACCCCTGTTTGTTCGGGTTTGGTGCCCGAATTATCAGAGGGATCGTGCTCATGATGTTCGAGTTGTCCAGTCATCGCAACTTGATAGAATGGTATTCTTCGATACGAGACAATGCGGTAGGATCGGCACCACCAGCAGTAACATCGCCAGATGAGGTCGAAACACCTGTTGAAGCTGTTGGCATACACCATACACGGACCTGCAAATGCCTTCAAGGTGAGCAGGCATGTGTCGCAGTCCATACAACCCACCTTCATACTCATGCTTCGTCAGTCCAGATGACTCAATGAGGAAAATGGAAGAAGCTCCTTCTATTCCACTGCGGTCCAGTCATAGACCCTGACGTGGATGAAGGAGGTCACCAGGCAGGCTGTACTGCTACGTTGGGTAGTGCAGCTATAGGTTTTCTTCCGCCTCTCAGTACTGCTCCGCCATGACATAGCAGACACCACTCATAGATGTACCATATAACCCAGTTCATAACTCATGCTTCCATAGTCCAATGACCTAGAGAGGAAATGGGGGAACTTCCTTCCATTCCATTGCAGTCCAGTAAGGTTTTGCACAAGGTAGTGCCGGACGCTGTTGCCTGTACACTTACCTCTCAGTACTGCTCCGCAATGAAATAGTAGATACCACTCATAGGTGTCCCACATAACCCAAGGTCATAACTCATGCGTACCACTGCAGTCCAGCGAAAGACGTGTCAACGATGAAAGTTGGTCGTGTGCGGCTTACCACTCTGCCATGTAACCTTATGGAAGGCCAGGATTGGAGTTGTGTATTACTTGCCTCCTTCCACGGCAAGCGGAGGAACCATGTAGGCTTGCCAGGGAATACTCACTCATAGGACTGCTCCGCCATAAAATAGCAAGTACCACACACAGATGCCCACATTCCCAAGGTTATAACTCGTGCTTCCATAGCCTAGGTGACCTCTCAAGGGATGGACCCAAAGGGCCTGAGAAGGCTTGCGGTAGGGAAAATTCCTGACTACCCTGATAGTATATATTGCCCATTTTGACAATCCAGCAATAAAGCAACTCGAGCATGGAAAGATGTCTGTGGCACGCCCAATGGGGTGG
>DF243071.1:27690-45359 GCA_000507305.1 Breviolum minutum Mf 1.05b.01 | reverse complement strand
ATATATATGTCATATATTTGTATACTTGCAACTATCTCAGCATTTACCATCCGAACCTCCAATGAGGTCCGAATCTTGAAGCTCTACAAGGCCTACTATGAGGCTGGACGCCGTTGATGTTGCAGTTGCAGTTGATGATTCACCGGCGGAAAGCCGCAGATTCCGAAGATATGATGAGGTAGGTGTCGATTCCGCAACCTTCTTACAGTTTCTAGGTGCTCAAAAAATCCATTCCTTTGATGAGCGGATTCATGAGGATTCGCCATTGACATTGGATCATGTCATGGCTGAGACATCAGGCCAAGCAGCGAAAAGCCGCGAGAGAAAGAAGAAAACGGATGGGAGAATTAGAGGCCGGGCGTGAGAGACGTATTCCAGCCACGCTTTTAACGTGGAAAATACCAATCCAACCTGGTGTACTTTCGGTGGTTTAGAGTTTAGATGATGTGACGAGATTGGATAGGCGGATAAACCAAGGACTGTGGCAACCACCAGAGCTCTCATTTCAGTTCAGAATGTGTGTGAAAAAGATTCAGTCGTGCAATTGGTGGGGTGCTTCTTTTGGCAAGGATGACTGGGATGAAGCAGACTATGAAGCGATTGACAATGGACATGCCAGAGATACAGAGAGTATCTTGGATCTGGGTGAATTGCAGCCATTGCAGCAAGGTTTTTAGGTGAAGCCACGTCGGATTCGTTGATGTCCCGGATGTAAAAACCCATTGGTTGATGGTTGTAGATAGGATCTTCTAAAATGGGGTGGATGCGGTTTTCCTTCAGCTTCTACATCTTGGTTGATGTCATGATTTCCTCCATTTTCCGTGTTTTTTTTCCATACATTTTTTGGGAAGGGCTGCAGATCAAACATCCGGCCGTTGATGAAAATTTACCGATTACCATACCCTTGCGACCATATTTCCATCCATCCATCTGCTTTTGAGCCGATCCTGAGGTCGTGTGGGGAAGAAGTTGTCTGAGATGACCACGCGGAGGGTCATTTGTGGGGAAAACCCAAGAGGTTTTTGGGGGGTGAAGAGTCTCTCATGAAAAGAGTCGAATATGTTGAATGATTTGAAAAATTTGGAATTTTTTAGCTATCAGATTTTCAGAGCTGAAGGTTTTTGGGTAAAGAATTGCAAAAGCCAATGCTTTTTAGATAAGCCGAGGAAGATCCCAAGGATCGGCGTACTTTTTGTGTGACATACTAGGACTGAGGCTTCGGTTGGGAATGGGAGGTATGTACAAAAAAGACATATCTGCAAACTTAGACTGTATACTGTATAACTTTCGAATATCTGTTTACTTACAGTATATACAGTCTGCACTTGGGAAAAAAATACAGTATATACATATCATATTAGATATATTTCTTTTGTTGACCAGTTGGCAGTGCTCAACCTTGAACCTCAGGTCTGATCTTGGCGATGTTGCTCTTCTTGCCTTTACTTTCGAAAGAGGAGGCAGATTGTTCTTGGGGGTTGGGTTGGAGCGGTTCCGGAAGCTAAGGAAAAAGTAAGGCAGGATTCAACAGAAGCTCCCCAAACGCAGGGACATCCAACAGATTCCATTAGTTTATTTTTTGAATAAAAAACTATTACTGTATTTACCTATTTCTAGAGTTTTTGTTGGGGGTGATTAATTTTGAGATACCCCTATATGCCACCTAGTCACAGAGTGGGGCGAAGAACTGGAGTAGAGTTCAACTTGAGTTTCCTATGTAGTCCCTTCCCCACTGTGGCAAGACGGTCAAACTCCTTTTTGTGAGTAACTTCTTGCGATTCCTTGTTCTAGTTTGTGAATACATGCTGAGTGAAATATAGATTCAGGGTGGCTAATAGTCATTCTGTTGGTTCTAAGTGGAAATTGGTGCACTTTCTTTTGCTGCTGTGGGCTTCAAGAAAATACTGTAAATATGCGACTAATTTATAGATCCAATCGCATCTCTAGAAACCATCACCCTTCTTCAATACAGTTCAATACCTCCGGAAGCTTGCCAACCTTCGGAACCTTCGGAATCTTTAGAAGCTTCGCAACCTGGAACCTGGCACCAATACAATCCACAGTAATTTAAATACTAAAAGGACCCCGGAATCTGGCTGAAAGACTTCAGTTTTTTTCTTGTGAAGGCAAGTTTAGGATAGTTTAACCATATAGTTGGTCAAGGTTGTGTTGAAGTGATTGAGCCATCCTGGCTTCAAAAAACTGTGAGTTTCTATTGTGCCGAGGCAGATCAAACTCCGACCTCTGCAGTCTATGGTGCGAACCAGATTTGGGAGGCCCATGTAGCAACAGCAGCAGTAACTGACACAATGGACCAAGAACAACCTTGTAGAGGCTCAAGACTTGACTACCTTCAGAAAGTATCTATCCAAGTGGAGAAACTATGAAGCAAGCCTTAGGTTTTCCATGAGTTGAACCTGGACCCCAAATGTGACATCTGGAAAAACTTCCGTGAGGCCTTTGAGGCGAAACAGCTTTCAAATAGCACCGAGAATGGCATCACGTGACCCCGGACTGTTTCGGTTGGGGGGGGAGAGATTTAGATCTGAAACTGGAAAACCTTGGTGGGTTTTTGGTGATGTTTGCGTAATTTTTTTGGAATCTCCAAGTGCAAGAAACACTTGGGGGTGTAATTTCATATGGGAGTGATGTGTTAAATATGGGAAACAGACAGCAGCACTGGCAAAGACCCACAAAATCTTGATCTGGATCACTTGCTCTCTTCCGCAATGAAGGGGTTTTGCTGCACAAAACTGGGTGGTTGCCAAGCACACAGTGCCAAAAGGCTGACAAGTGGGTTCCTGTTTGGGACCGTAACATGTATTGGTAGGTTCAATGATTGGGGGTCAATCATTTTGATCCCGGATAACATTTTCCATCTACTCTTCTTGGAGCATCCATGGACATGAACGGATAGGTACGAAACCGTTTCGGGCCTCAGTTCGCAGGGGTTCTGGCCATGTTGGCTTGTTATGGTTGCACCAAGAGTCAATTTGCATGGTCAACATCCAAGTTGCCATTTGGAGTCCCTCTGAAAAGAGATAGATTCGATAGATGCCATGCAAAAATCTCCGGAAATTTTCAGATTCGGGGTCGTTTTGTAAAGGTTGAAGCTGCCAAGCTGTTTTCTGTTGCTGAAAGTGGGATGTTTCTTGGAAGATATTGAGGCATTTCTGCAGTACATCTACTACCACAACTGGTATGTGGGCAATCACGGGGTATCGCCCTCAGAATGTTCCCTAGCCACGAGTCACCGGGCTCACACTAGAGTTCTGAAAAAACACAGCTGGTCCTGGATGATGTAAATCATTTCAATCATCACAAACCGAAGCGAGCCAAGTCATGAAATTTCATGCTTTTTTCTTTTTTGATTTTTTGAAGCAACGTATGTGACTCTACTTCCACTTCAGGTGCCCCTTTTGGATGTTATCTTGATGATCCCGGGGCACCACGCGTCATCCCTTCCATGCCAAGGGAACCTATTGTCCCGAAAACAACTGCGCTGGGCTGTTTCTAGGCCCCGCGTCAACTGGAAAGGGAGAGAGGTATCTGGTTGTTGTGAAGTGTGGCTGGGTGACACGTTCATCTTCTGCTTAACCTTGTACACCTATGCTCTGTGAAAATAATTCTTTGAACACGGGCCCTCTTGCCAACCTGGACAACCAATTTTTTGGGTTTTGGAAAAGATCCCTCCTTTGCACAGTGACCTAGGCACCGCTAGTTTGTCTTTTTAGACTTGCCAGGCTCACTTTTCTGGTTCGGCCTTGCAGGCGTGGGATTGTTGAAAGGACTGCTGCTGGGTTGGCTCCTGGTGCTGCTGCTGGTGCTGGTTGCCGTACCCGGAATATCACAAATCGACTTCCCACGCGGACAGGGCATCGCACAGACTCCAGCTTCAGTGACAGCTTGCAGGACAGAGATTTGGGAATGTTAGCGAGTAGATGGGTGCGAATCCTGTATTACTGTATGACGTGGTATAGTGAATTTGCTTAAAGACTTGACTGGAATCATGAGCGGAATAGTTTTGCACTAAATGATGTGGGTGGTGGGTGTTTTGAATGACTTTCTTTCTCTGTCTTTTCAAAGGACCCCAGTATTCGGATAAGGAGCCATCGCAGGCATTTCATAGGCATCCTAGGCATGCCAGTCCATCCCCGTGCTGCCAGTACACGCAACTCAGCTCCGGTGTTTTGGACACTTGGGTCGGATCGACCCGGGAGGCCGGGGCACTTGGAATTCATAGAAATTTGTGGGTGGGCTCTAAACGGAACTAGTAGAGATTTGCAGGTTCAAGGTGAGGTCCCTTGGTTCATTTTCATAGGGTTTTGTCATGCTCGTTTCTTTTTTTGGTCACAAGTTGTATATTTTGGTGTGTTCGTGGGAGGGTTTTGAACATGCTAATTCGCCAAAGCGTGGGGACATGCTCAACAAAATAGGAATGCAACTTCATCCTCCCTATGTTGAAACACCTGCTAGCGTTGTTGCGAAGTTTTTGTCACCGACGTTGTTGCGAAGTTTTTGCCACCGGGCCGTGCCAGGATTACTTGACAGCCTATGGTACCATGCCTAGCAGTATCAAGGACCCGAGCTACTTCCGCTCTGAATTCAGAGTCGTCGAAAGTGTCAGATCGTACGCATGGAATTTTCTGGCTTTAGAGTGGCATTGTAAGTGAAATTACGATAAAATGGGGGCATTTTCGAAAAATGCACGCGTAGACAGAAGAGGGGCACGTAATGCATGTCGTCACTTATCACAATTAGCAGAATGAACTCCTTGACCCATCGGAAATTCAACTCCATGTTTTGTTGAGCCTCTGTCCACGGACGGAGAGTGTCATCCAAAACGACTCTTAAATGCTTCCTATCAAGTTTTTCCCCAACTCATGGCTTCATTTTTGGATCCTTTTCTGAAGGAGTTCCTCACATACTGGTACTAGTTTTTTGCGAAAGTGACCCAATTGATATGATATATAGTATAGTTTCATTTTGAGGTCACACACAGCACCCAAAAAAAAAGGTTACTGAAACGAACCCAAAGGCCACTTTTGAAGAAACTTGGTAGCCTGCAATCAAACATCTTGTTGGCCAGTATCTTCCCATTTTTAACAGGAAACATATGTGCTAGGGTCTAAATTCTCATGTCTCCATACAATAGGGGATAGTCATCAACTCAAGAATAGGGGTTTATATATCCATTATAAGGATTCCCTCTTGAAAGTGGGATGGCCATTCACCATATAGGGACTTGAATGATCCTGGCGCATATGTTTTTTCATGATCTCATTGGTTCGGAATCCTTGCCCAGGAGACTTTGTCAGAGCCTTGGGCACGACAATGTGCTACTTCCACGCAGGCTGGAAGATTTGAAAGTGAAAGAGACCCAAAGATTGATTGTTGCTGAACCAGTGACCTTTTGCGTTTCCCTTTGTATTTTTTTCTGATTTTAGTGTATATATAATATATTTATACATAGATAATATATAAGCCACTGGTTCTGCAGATGATAGTTGGCAAGTGAGCTAGATTGCTACAGGATCTGGTGGGCGTCTCTTTGATTGCCAGTGAAGTGACGAATGCCAACTACTACAAGGCTTGATGTGGCATGGACAGTGGTTTGAAAGAAGCGACCTTTTCTGAAGACTGAAGTGGTGTTTCCATGCAAAGTTCCAAAAAGAGGAAGCTTCAATCGGTCACGATTGGGCAAGCCGCAAACAAATCGCACTTGCTCATTTGAAGCTCTTCCTTGTGGTAAAGTCCCAAAGTTGTTCTACTTGTTGTGATCTTTGATCCTTTCAAAGCCATCCTTTCTTTCCTCATCACGGTTGGCTTTTTTCAAGAATTCCAAGAGATTCAAGGTGAACATCAAATTTCTTCACTTGGAAGTCTCATGTCGGTGTTTTTTGGATCCCAAAAGCCTCAGGGTAGTTCATTGAGAATTTTGGGTTATTCCCCTCTGGTATCCTCTTTGAAGATGAACATGATTGTGGATACGAAGAATTCTTGGCAAACCTAGCAAAAATTTCCGCAAACACCCTTTAAACAACAAAAAAGCACGAAAAAACTGTAGCTGGAACCTGGCAATTCAAAATCTTCTGGAGCTTTTAGCAGCAAGGAAGCAATGCAACCAAGATCTGAGCATTGGAAATCCTTTGAAGGACGGATGTTTGGTACCTCCGTTGCACCTTTTGACCCATCCATTCCAACCTTGTGGCCAGATCTACTGCCCCTTGGACTTGCGTTTGACTGAGATCCAGGTTGTGATGGGGGAAACGGTGGAATGTCGAAACGAAGCCGATGTATTCGTTGCTTGGTCACGGATTTGGCTGGGTTGTCTGAGCTGGGGTTGGTTGGTTTGGTTGAGTCCTTAAACAAAAAATTGTGTGGCGATGAAATCCAGCTTGCTCAATATCACAAGTTTTGTACATTGGATGATTTCCCTCGATGCAGATGCTTGTTCTGAGTAGCTTTGGTAGAAATTTGGACCTGTGAGCAGTGATACTCTTGATGGAGAAAATCCTGCACCGAAACCGGCTGGGAGAGTGTCAAATGCTGTTCATTATATAATCGCGGCAGATTCCAACATCATCAAATATCCAGAATCTCAAGCTAGTATGACAAATAATGGTTAATTAGGTTTGATAATGGTTTTCCTATCCTCATATCCAACATCATCAAATAATGGTCTTTTCCAATTTTTGTCCTATTTTGTCCATCAATAGTATATCGGACTCAGATGTCAATTCCTTGCCAGGCTTTTCAGCCCAGCATGATGCCTACAGGCGCTTTCCAAAAATGGTAGTGAATTGCAGGATTCATAGGGTGCACCTGCAGTTTTTTAGCCACTCTGAAGGCATGGTGAATGGTCAGTTGGGGTTGTATATATATATATATATTATATGTATAGCTGCACTGGGGAGTTGTGGTTTGGTGCTACTTTCTGGTATAAACTAGCTAAGATATTTGGTAGAGATCGGTAGGAGTAACAAATCCAAGAGATGCTTTAGTCATTGAGAGCATCCAATATTTGGGATCATTGGAATCCCGAGAAAGCATCTACCCGTTAAGTTTTAAGCTGGGTTTGTAGGGGAGGGTTTTCCCAGAACTTATTTATCACGATGTGGGCAGTAAGGGGGAGGTCACTGCAGAGTTCAATACACAGTTGACATACATTATGCAAATATGATGCTGTGTACATGTATATACATATATATATATAGTCTAGATAAATCATTATACATACAGTATAGATACATGAGCCTTTATATATGATATGTTCCGAATGATTCAATGATTAGTCCTATATTGCTAGACATGAAGCACCGAAACTTTTACTAATATTGCTTAAATCTTCACACAGACTAATTTCAACATTGAGATACTGTTGATGGTTCAGAAATCCCAAACAACCACCTGAGATGGTGCTAAAACCCTGTAAAGAATGGGACAAGCTGCTAACAACCTCAACTGGTGATCGCCGGATTTAGTCTCATCAGTATTTCCCAGGTGAGACTCGCCCATCAACCTGTGAGGCCAATCTCCTTACCTCCTCTTTTACTTCGACATGCGTCCCTTCAACCGAACCACCGCTGCGTGCGCCAATCTTTGTTTGTTTCGGGGCGGGGGGCGTTTTGGTTTTGGTGTTGTGTGTTTATTGGTTTCTCAAATTTTTTTGGGTGGTCCAAGGTTTTTTGGGATTTGGGAACCGTCGACCTCCGATTCTTTTTCTTGGTTTTGTCCACCCCCGGAATATTAGAAGCTCCCAAGATCCCAGTTTAGATTTACCGGAAACTCAAACCGAAGGTTGGAAACCCATGTTTTTTTTTGACTTTTTTGACTTTTGGCAGTTGCGTGTGTTACCACCTGAAAAATTATAGACAAGCCTACCAGTTGAGAGTTCATTGTTAGTTTTGGAATTTTAGAGAGAGAATCATTTTGCGCTGGAAATGATGTTTCGAACAATGAAGGTTCGGTCTCAGCAACACCTTCTTCGTGATGATTTTGTTGGTCACGGCGTCGATGATGTTCACCAACGATGCCAATCGTTTGGTGCTTCGACCAGCCTGGGGCCCCGAAGTCGGCTGGTGGAAATTGGTTGACCCGGATGGAGGATCTGGAAAGGGACCAGAAGTCAGATTAGCAGAATCAATAGAGATGTGTTGTAGTTGGAAATGTAGGTATACATTATGTATATACAATATACATATGAAAGATGAGCAGACTGTTACTGTAGTCAGAAAAGAACTTCTACATGATGCATCTTGGAAAGATCTCATGGAGGTGATCCTAATCCTTGATCCGACATATCAACGCGACATACCCTCCGGTGGTTGGGTTCCTGGATGAGATTCAACCTGAGGTGGAGAAGATGATTGGCAGAATCGAGGTGGCGAGAATCGAGGGTGTGAATTTGTGGAGAACACGTGTTTTCACAAACAAAAAAGACATATTTCAAGGTGAGAATCGACAATGGTCAGAAACGATAAACGTTTTTTTAAAGTTTTTTTTAAACCCGGAAGACTCTTCAAATGGGCTCGCTTCCTATACAAGGCCATCCGAGATAAGCCCCTCTTGGCCATGAAGATGGTCCGAGAGCCCAAGTTCCAGATGTCGTTTTGAAAGGTTTTTTTCTTTTAAATCCATCAAGCCGCGATTCCAAACTTTTCAGGCGGATGATGAGTTTAAAGCTGAGGAGATTGCCAAGGTGGGAACCAAAATTAGGCCTTTGATTTGATTCTTGTTTTTTTTTCAAAGAAGGATGGCGGTAAGAGGACTGGTAACAAGGGGGTGTTGTGTTTGACTTGTTGGATACCTTGAAATATATATATTTTATATTCATGTGTTTGTTGAGTTTGCACCGAAAAAAACATGAGAGTCCCAGGAACGTGAGCAGAGGCAGAGACGGAAGCCTTGGAATCGAATCATGATGGAGCGGCTTTGGGAGTGGAATTTGGTGACTTGAAGATAATGATGTCCTCCAAGCAATCGACCCTGGAAGTCCAACCACCATTTTTTGTAGGTTGGTTTCCGAACCACCATTATTTTAGTAGGGGTTTATCATCTTCCAAAAGGAACCACCATTTTTAAAATGGTGGTTGACGGTGGTTGACTTCCAAGGAATCTGAATAGTGGGAAGTAATTACACGGCTCTAGCTGAGGGGTTGTGAAGTTTCTCACTGACCTTGTGATGTTTGGAGGAGATTTCCAGACTGTGCTCTGGAAGGAATGAGATCATGGAGACAGTGATCCTGGAGAAGACCATTATCAAGTTGCTGGGTTTTGAACACTTGGATCCCGTCTTAAGGTAAATCTTCTAGGTCCGACCGGTGTGGGGGATTTTTTTTGGAGTGTTAAGAGAATGATTTGGGTTGGAAGTGGAACATGGAACATCACTATCATCATCAGGTGGGTGAATTTTGTGGATTCGCGAAAAATCGAATGTGGGGGAATAGTTCCGGATTTTTGTTTCAGCCATCCGAATCATTGATCATCCAATTTAGATGATTTTTTGGCGGGTGGGGACCAACGTGGAACACCTGGTAAATCAGAAGGATTTGCCATAATATTCCTAACCACCTAAGTATTTGCAATCGAAAATAGATGGCATTATTTCCCAAGAGGTAGGTTGGTGACATGTGCTACCAAAAAAGCAAGCATCATCAAATCATTTTTTTTTAAATAAAGAAATCCAACATTAAATGACAGTGAAAAACCCACCAGCACATGATTAGACCATCCAGACATCTACACATCCACCATTTTGGTTCTCAGGCTTGGCAGCCTTCTGGCACTGGGCTTCGGTGAAGCGGGCGCCGACATCATTGGCCACTGGTTGGTTGAACGAATGGGACATGAAAAAGGCTAGGTTAACAGTGAACAGTTTATGACATCAGAACATGAAGAGGGTGGAAATGTATGGTGATGAGAACATGAATTATGACGAAAGGTGTTTTTTGTTGTTGTCAATATTTGTGAAAATGAATGCGGTTGGCATTAATCCCCAAACCCCAACATTTGTTGGGGGGTGGATCCCAACAAAAGCATGACTTGGCAACAAAAACTGAGGCAAGAACATGAGTGGATCAGATTCGGCTGGTGTCAATGCCATGGTTCCGGGGCGCAAGTGTGAGCCCAGAACTCAGCTGAAACCGATTTTGTTTGGGTTTGAGCCTTTTCGGGCATGCCAGCTTCCGGCATTTTATTGGGCTGGAAACATGTCAAGGTGTGGACCTCTTCTGATTTATCAGAGGGTCTCAAGTTTTTTTTGTTGTGAAAATCGATTTTTTCACTTTGAAGCCCTTTTGGAAGGGCAAAACAACCCTACTCCCGTCAGATTCGGCAGGTGCATCGTGGGCGTGATGCGCGTGCGTGACTTCAGCACTGCAACAGAGGTAGTCATGATGTCATGGGATGGGGTTCGGAAGGAATGCGGCTTGCTCCATCGGACTCCATCACTTTACAAGTGGAATTTTCTTTTTTCATTTGGGGATCCAACTTGTCATTCTATTCGTTGTCTTTGCTCAATTGTTGGTCGATCTCGACCCGGGTCACGATGGAGGTTCTGCAATCCAAAGTGATGATGTTCAGCAACCAGATCGCTGAGATTGTCCCTCGGTGGCTTGAGGAAAATCAAAAATATATACTGAGAAGTGAGCAGGTGACCCACCTTACCTTTGATTGATAGTTATTTTCCCGGAAAAAGACTCAATCATTGTATGCATATACATATATAGATACCTATATATATATATATATGTACATATTGTACAGACGAATACACCTGAAAGTGCAAGTTCATTATACCTCATTTCTCAATAAGAATTTATGACCTATTATAGCGCCTCTAGTTTTCACGCCAAGGTGCACGGCGTGTGCAACGAATTCCATGGAGCTGGAAAACTCAGCAGTTGGAGGTTATCATACTTTGCAACATATGTGTATGTATATATATATATGTAGACTCAGAGATACTATAAAACATATATCTTTTTGCGTATATATATATATATAAATACATATATATATATATAGATCAGAGTTTGGAACATTATGGCATTTTCTAAATGAAAGACGCCTCCCCAAACAAAAGGCTTTAGAGGCCGAAGAGGATTTCTAGGGGTACATGTTCATACCGCTACGGCGTGTCGGGGACCGCCGGGACAGCATGGATTGGCAGGAACGTGTCGCCTAACTGGGCAACATGTCAGTTTCGTTCAGTTGCTTAGGGAATTTTGTTTCCACTTGGGGGCCCTCAGCAGACTTGAAATGAATTTTACTCCCGTTGAAAAATGTATCAAACATTACACACAAAGTGCAAAAAAAAGGGACTCCCACTTTTTTGAATCTCACCTTGTGGTTTGACTACTATGCAATCGATGATTTGTGCGATCTCAGTTACGCGAGGGAAGTTGAAAAGGATGAAATACCGAAATACCTCCTGCACTACCGAGGCGCCCAACAAGAATACTGGGGAAACTTTCCTGGTGATTTGGAAACAAAGCCAGGAATCAGGAGCAGGTGCATCCGTGAAGTTCTTGATTTGGAGTTGGAAAAGATACACAGCAACAAACATCAAGCACTGTATACCATAGTAGTATATATATATATATGTTCCCGTGTTTGCCGTGTCAGAGGGGAGGCGCCTCCCAACGCTGTATCATATATACATGTTACATTCTTGTGGATGGGAATGCAAGAGGGTTGGGTACTGGTTCCTGATTCTGTGAGTCTACTCTTGTGGTCACAGTTGCTTCAAGATTCAAACCAAACTGATCAGTGTTTTCTTTCCAAACTCTGTTTATGGCGGATCTTCCGGATGGGCATTGACCTTTCAGTTTATAATCACACGGGCCATTTATCGGATGCTAGAACCCTCTCAAATCCACTCTGTTCCAAGGCCGCAGGGTTGTTCCTGCCTGTCAGTGGTATTCTTTTTAGAGAGTGATAGTGATAGGGGATACATCTTTATGCATTTGTGTATACATATATATATATATATATATTAATATATTACATCTATGAGATTTTTTACACAGAGGTTTCATGAAGTTTATCGTTTATGCATTGCCATTTTATCAATGTCTTGTGATAGTAGGATTGTAGTTGAAATCTTCACATCAAAAGATAGTGACATTCATGGGTTCCAACTTGAGAGCGACCAGATATACATCCAATCTGAACCTTTCGGTGCTCAGGACTGACCGCCACCGAGCTCATGACAAAGTTTGCGGAAGGCGCCGCCGCTGCCTTTTTGGAAGCTTGGGACCTGAAGTGAGTTGGATGTTGGATAGGGGAAAATACGGTTGATGGTTCGGATGGTTCAGATCAGATATCCTGAAATGTAAAATATTCCATTTGACAGGGTTTCATACTTGTGATTCCTGAACCATCAACAGTATGAAAGACGCTAAGAAAAGGTGGCACCGAAGCTGATTCTGGGACAGGTGCTATTGTTTCCTCTGCAGCGGTGATTGGTGCTGTGCACCGGTCGTTGGGATCTCTCAGCAGGTCTCAATTATTGCAGTGGATAAGGGGATGGGAAACTGAAAACTACAAGTGTAAAGATAGGTGCATTCACCGTTTTACTGCATATTTACTGTAAGTTCCTTTCAAACTCTACTGGGTAGTGCAAAAATGATCATTACTGGTCTCAAAAAAAAGGCAGAAATTCCAAGCAAATCACCGTGACTAAGGCCTTTGCTTGGAAGTTACAGAGAACATCCGGGTCTTCAGTATCGACTAGGCGTGGAGGGATATTGTGCAACATGATTTTTTCTCTTTGAAACTTGTTTCGTTGTGTAAAATCTTATGTACCAAAAATCCATGGTCTTGTACCCAAAAAGTCCCATTTGCTGAACAGAAAGAACTCTTGTTCTGTGTTGGACTGTATTTTCAACAACTTCCAACAACCTCCCTTTTTTTTGTCCCATCTCCTTTCTAGTTTTTTGTTGAAAGGCCCTGAACTTGCCATTTTGCTAAGGTTCAAACTGCCGTGTGCATCTGAGTATCGGGCTTCACAAAGGTTGGGCCATTGAAGGTGCTGCCTGGTGGCCCAGAGGAAGGTGCCGCCTGCCCATGTGTCCTGAAAATCAATGGTTGGGAGATGTATTCCCTACTGACATAGTTTCTTTTTAGGGGGACGTGTTAGTTTTCGGGGATGTAGCTGTTTTGGGGGGTCGTTCCATGATGATCCAGTTTTGAGATGGGAAATAAGCCTTCTTAGATTTATGTATGACGAACCAAATGAACTATCACAAGAGTTTGAACTGCTCAGATGTCTCCTGTGCTTGTGTTTTTCAATGTTTCAATTTCTCTTTCGAAAGGGTCGCTATGCTGATGGCCATTCTGCGAAAAAGTGTTTGAAGTCTCTCCGTGTTCAGCTGTCCTTCAGATTGCTTGAGCCTTTCACAAGGGACCTTGCATATCCCAAAATGGATGGTCTTTCATAATAGCTTTTGATAAGTAGAGTCAAGGGTAGCAGCTATCCAAAATCCTGGGAAACATTCGTTGCCTCAGAAGAACCCATGCTGACAAACCTCTTGAGGTTGGTAGCGAATTCAAGATCGATTGCTCCTACTTGTCTCCCAATGTTTCCATTGCAACCTCCATCGAGCGCTCCACGGCGGGGGAGTGGTGTTTCACCATGGGGGGAGGAGGAGTGGTTTTGTGTTTCAATCGGCTTCAACAAAGTTATCCCTTGATGGTGTGTGGCCATTCCACCTTTTGGTCCGAGAAATGTCAGCAGATTTTCCCCAAAAGGACAGGTCTCAGCTCCTGTGGGACTTGGAAGCTCTCTTGTTGGAGAAGACTACCTTGTATTTTTCCAACCATGAAACAATGGATTCACAGAAGTTGGAGCGACTGAAAGCATGGAGTTTAAAAGACATCCTGTACCATTTGTAACTTTTCAGGTCTCCCAAATGATGCGAGATTTTCTTTCATTTTTGAGGTAGATGTGGAGAGGTATTAAATTAAAACCATTTTAAAACCAATTTACATGACACTTTTGTTGCTTGCAAGCTTGTTTTGTTGGAGGAAGTCTATGGCGTCTCGGTGATCGTGGCTCAATCGGTGGGGATGCTCATCAATTGGAAAACAGTTGAATTATCATTTGATCAATCTGATAAGTGTCCGTAAGTGGTGAAGTTGTTGAATACCTATGATGACAATGAAAGATTGGAGGTTTATTTCCATTTCATATATATATATATAATTATATATACAGTACATGTTCAGGGACTGCAGGGCTCATGCAGTTTTTGGTATTTCCAGTATAGTTTAGCAGTTTAGCAACCACCCCTTGACCCCCATGAACCGAGGTCATCGACTTGGTCTCCTATAGCATGCGGCCGGGAACACCCACCAAAACGCCTTAAATGAAGGGAGGGGGGTTGGAGGGGAGCTATCTGGACATTTGCGGTGAATTTGGGCTGTATCTTGTCTTCAGATTCATTTTGATGGTTGAATATGATTGAATATGATGAATAAGAATGCTTAGTGTTTTTTTGACTCAGAAAGTATTGTGCTGTGGAGTTGCTTGTGCTGTTGCCTGTCGTTTGCTCAAGAGAAAGTGGAGTACCTGAGCAGTGCCTTTGTTAGCTCCTCACTGGTCTTGGAGATTTTCCATGAAAGATAGGCTTCTTTCCAAAGCTGGGTTGAAACTCTCATGAACAATCAAGACCTTCCATGGAGGATTTTTTTAAAGGGCTCAAGCTGTATCAAGTATTTCTAGGCACTTGAAGGCAGAGAAAGGTATACAAATTCTTTCCATCCCCAAAAAAGCACACACCAAACACACCCCTCACGGAAGGGGTTTCCAGTCCTTTGATGAGACAAAATCCAAAAAACGGTGCCAATTTAGTCAGGGAATTCTCCCATTTCATGGCCTCAAATCTGGCTAGTCAATTAGCAAGATGTACAAAATTCCGCTGGTTTCTTCAAAGATGGGAACCCACGACTTTTACCCCTCTGTTTCGCTCTTTTCAAACAGCAAAAACGGCCCCCCAACCCCAACTTTTCCCCTAGCAAAATTCGACCTGTGAGGTGCCAGTGCCGTTTGATCGATAGGGTAATCATCCGAGGTCAGGATGGAATGTGGGGACATGGTGGAGGCATGTGGAGGGAATATTTAAAAAGTGCTCATTTTTTTGGATTTTTTGGGGAAAATTTCCCTCAGCAATTTTTGGGTGATTTTTTTTCCAGGGTTGAAGGATTTTTCAAAAAAGAGCTGTCTAACTAATATCAATCCTGCGGGGGGGCAATATTTCCATTTGATGAATGTTTTATTAGACTTTAGGAATTCGGATCCGGATTCGTATATGTTGTATTTGAGATGTGGCAGCAGCATTTGGAATTCTGTATCTCAGCCTCTTCTGCTGCAAGGTTCTCCCGCTCCGATGGAGCTCTATTGCGTGGACCTGGATTACATGAGTTGGGTGACCCAAAACGGAACGTTTCCCAATGGCCAGTGGTGGGTGAAACCGCCACCTTTCACGACTTCAAGTTGTTCAAGAAAAAAAATATATAGAAGCATTTGATGATTTGATATGCTGTGTAGATGGTCGACCATTTGGTGAAGGTCTATATCCACCCGTTCCTGTTCCATTTTCTCCTAACCAAAGTGACCTCCAAACATATGATATTTTCTTGGTTTTTTCCGCAACAGATTTCCATTTAAAAATCACACGTCGTTTTTCACCAGTTGAAAAACGCTGAGGCATTGAGGTGGATTTCACTGCACGTCCCAAGGTGGGGAGGGAAAGGTGACTCAGGGTTTCTGGCAGATTAGAGAATCGATGTAAATTGATAGAAGTATCAACAAAGACAGTGTAGGAAATACGGGATGTTTCATGTTTTTTGTTTTTTTTCTTCTCTCCCTCTCTCTCTCTCTCTTGCAAGATTCATGTATTGCATGCAATGATATCTGTTATTTCAGGAATCTTTGTGTATTTGTACTTCGATGTAGTCCCCACATTGTAACAACCCTCACCATAGATGTTGAAGCTAAGATAGCCAACGAGATTTGGCTGAATGTCACTGACCAGTCTCCTGCCGCAGTTGCCCGTGGCGATCTGGTTCAGGTTCCTTGGAACACCAGACAACGCTTTAAGGTTTGCGACCCTAGCCCGTGTGTCCATCGTATGTGTGCATGTCCAAACTGGGGATGTTTCACTTTGCTCTTGGCCAAGGTGCGTCAATGGATGGAACAGGAGAAGAGTGCAGTACTACAAAAGGACACAAGCAGAAGAAGGGGAGTGCCGTGGCATATAGAATCCCTCCATTTGATATCCGCCATCAGAGCGAGGTCTTGAGTGCATCTTGCAGGCAGCTGCATCGGTTGTAGACACTAAAATTCCTCCCTTTGGTTTCAGGTGCGCAAGGCTAATGTGGAAGGCTCGCAATCCAGGAAATTTTGTTGTAAGAATGTATCATTTACAGGTTTAGGGGTGTGATGTACCCTCTAGGAAACTAACAGGGCTAGAAAATCACCGTTGTTCATAGGTACATCTTCGAAATGTGAACAATTTTCCAATATTTTCCATTGTCATCTTACTTTTTTTGGGTTTTTTCCATTGGTGCGTCTACCACACAGGACCTCTCTCATGTCTTCGAGTCTGATGAAGCGGGGAAGCTTTGAGGGACAGGTTTCGGTCAATCCCCAAGGATGCAATCGTCACAAATGAAGGTTGAGGTTGGGATTCCCTAAGAAAAATGGAATATCACTGGTGGTGACTGGAATCCTGGGTGGGGGTGTAGTTCCGAAATATATATTCATATTAGTCAAACAACATATTTGGCTGGATATACTGTACTTAATTTGCTTATAGATTGAAACCTTCCACAAGGTTTCAAAACGCAGTGAATTTCCCACTCTCAGCACTTGAAAACAACCGGGGTGTGGTTGAAATCGCCGAATTTGGAAGTCAGTGTAGCAACAGGACTTCGGTCATCTCCAGGTATTCCGTGAAGGTTTTTTTTCACGGTAGAAAAGCGAATCATTCAGAAAAAAATCCACCGACTCATGGGTAGAGCTGTCATTTTTCCAGTTTTTCTGGGTGGTGGTTTCAGATATTTTTTATTTTCACCCATACTTGGGGAAATGATCCAATCTGACGGTTGCATATTTTTCAGATGGGTTGAAACCTTGAAACCACCAGCTAGTTTGGTCAGGTCTCAACTCGTGACATTTACCATAGGCTTCCTGGGGAGTCGGAGGTGGCTAAATTTTTTGGCAGCTTGAGGTCATATCTCAAATGCGTCAATGCTTCAGGGCACCTTGGCAGCAAATTGGTGTGTGATCCCTATGTTTTGATACCTATGTTGTTGATGAACGCGCTGGCGATGTTGGTGATGCCTTCTGTTACAAGGGAGATAGAATCATTTGAGCATTGCTATTGCCACTGCTATCGCTATCATGTGGAATCCCCAGTGAGGATTTCCATGGCACTTATACACAGCTGCTGCAGCTCGTGATGCTGAAGATCATGGTAGTGATAATTATGGCGATGATGATGATGATGATGATGATGATGATGATGATGATGATGATGATGGTGATGATGATGATGATGAGAGATGATGATGATGAGGATGATGATGATGATGATGATGATGATGATGATGATGATGATGATGATGATGATGATGATGATGATGATGATGATGATGATGAT
>DF243071.1:0-27685 GCA_000507305.1 Breviolum minutum Mf 1.05b.01 | reverse complement strand
TGATGATGATGATGAGATGGATGATGATGATGAGATGATGATGATGATGATGATGATGATGATGATGATGATGATGATGATGATGATGATGATGATGATGATGATGATGATGATGATGATGATGATGATCGACACTCAATGTGGTCATACACATGAGTTTTCAGCCAATTGAAAAGCTGCCCCTGAAACAATCGGAGAACCGTTGCACCACTTCGCCATGGCGAAGTGACGCCATCCACCGATTTGAGGTGGAGTTTTTCCAGCTCTTCAACATGGGCTACCAGAACTATTCTCAAGGAGAATGGCAGGCAGCAGGGTGTAGTTTCTATCATTTTTTGTTGGGCATGTTGTTGAAGCTGTCAAATCTTATCTCAGAGGAGAATCCCATCCTTCGACTCTGCTTTCTTTTTCCTTGGCCCACCCCACACTCACACTCCTTGATAATGAAGATGATGGATGTCTTCATCCATCTTTTCTGTGCGAACAAGTAACAACGTCTCCTGTAAGTCAAACAAGGGCGGCTCGACGGTTTTCAGAAACTCAGAGCGGCTGAAGTTTCGAGGTGGCACGTCGCATGTTGATGGACATCAAGAGCCGACTGGCACCCAATGATGGTCCCTGCACGGCTCTGTTGAAGTTTATGGAGGCGTGGTGACATTTGGTTGGTTGGTTGGTTGCATGATTCGTAATCTTGGTATAAGCCCGGTGTAATAGAGCAACCACCAAAGTTGTGATTTGCAATCGGCACCACGTGGTAACTTTGACACGTTGGGTGCCAAAGTTACCCACTCAATGTTTGCACCCAACGCATAACATTTGCTGCATACTATTTGGGTCATGTCTTTGACCCTTCAACATCATTGGTCCTTCAATTGTTTGGTATCCTTTTCTGAAAGTTAAGACGAGTTGTGTCGAGGTGCACATCCACCTAGGATGTGCATAAAAACAAGGGTGTGAAAGACACTTTCAGTCTATGAATATTCATAGAAACTTCGAGTGCAAGTAGATGGCACAAACACATGTACAGTTGTATCTTACATTGTTACATGTGCTCTTCACTAAAATGAACTTTGATTGCTAGACCCTAGTTTCACTATTGGTGCCTCCAATTTTTTCACCTTCGAATCCTTCGCCACTGCTTGCATGGCGGCTTCCCCACGTCCTGCAGTTTCCACACGACTTTGATGCCCCAAAAGAGTGGACGGGTGTAAGAGATTTGGTGCCAGACTCAAGGGGTGTCTTCAGGGTGAGGTCCAATGGGATGGTTGTAATTTTTTCGCTGAGTTTGATATCCAAATTTCTGGGGAATTGTTAGATCTACTTCGAGCATTTTCTTGGGGTAGTGTGAGGATGCTTGTCATTTCAATGTGATATCAGTGAATCACATCCTGGTGGCTCATCATTGGGGATGAATCATTCCAACAGATTCCCACGGAAGTGAAAAACCGATTGGGAGACACAAAGATTTGGAGATCTACACTTACACCCCTAAAAATTCGCAAGATGATTTTGAGGTCTGAGTGTTTGATTGCCTTTTGCATGTCTTGAAAAAGGCCTTTTGGAACAAGACCTACAGTATACCTTTGAAACTGGAAATTTCTCATTCCCATCTTGGGTAACTTGAGAATTCTGACTTAATAATGGGGAACATGTTAATTAACATGTTTATGTTTTTTGCTGGTAACAGTGGTGCTTTACTTTCACACTTTCACTAGGAGAGCGGAGCAAAGGAAACATATCTTTCACCAGGAAACAGGGTTTAATGACTGAGGGTGATTAACCGCCAACTTGCTTGTCCCCTCAACCAAGGCCGTACATTTTCCACCCCGCAAAGCGGGAGGGTGTAGGTGGAATGGCCATGATGCATCCACAAGAAATTCCCGGATTTTTTTTTTGTGGGATTTTTCAACTGGGATACCTGGCTGCTGGCTGTTGTTGCATTTCACAACTTAGGTGGGCTGATGGTGAGGGCACTCGGAAGGGAAAGGGAGGGTCCCAGGTGTTGTCCTTTTTTTCTTCTTAGGAGTTGTCTAGGTTACCAGAGATTGCGATGAATTGCCAGGAGCATCACATTACTTTATCCCATGGCACCCTCCATTTCATTCCTAGTCATTTTTTTTTGAAATCATTTCCACAGTGGAAAATTGTCTTCGATGAATCTGCACATGATTCCATAGCAAGTCACTAAGGCTCCGAATTTTTTCTCAAATTTGCTTCGCGGGTTCAATAAATATAGATCCCCCTTGATGCCATCTTTGGGGGATTCTCAACTCAAAGTTGAAATATCACCAAGGAATGCAGATTCGAAAAAACTATTCCGACTATTCCATTCTTGGGCCTTTTCATAACGACCGAGGTCACCTTTTTTCTGGTAGTTTATTAAGGTACTCCCCCCCAAATCCCCTTAGGTTCAGGTTTTAAGGATTTCTAATAATTTTGCCAGATTCCATGACCCATTGGGCCCAACTCGGAGGGTAACTCACAGTGATTGGATTTTCAGGGTTACGTTGGATGTGGTACGACAAGATTCGCCATTTAGAAGGGGAAGATTGAACAACGTTTACCCCCCCTGAAAACTGGGAGAATCCACCATGAATGAAGATGTATTTCCCGTTGAAAATGGGGATTTTCCAATGTCATGTTAGTTTTCAGTGATGACATCCCATGACAGTTGCCACAAAGGTTGGGCTGAAGACGAGGGAAGAGATTCGCGGCGAATGGAGCGAAACAAACTTTAGAGAAACGGGGGGTTATACCTGGCTGATGTCTCAGTTGATGTGTGGGAAGAAGGATGTCAAATAGTAGCAATGGATACTAGAAACAACGAATTTGAAGATGATTTTTGCAGTTTTGTTCTTTTTACGCATGAATTATATGTACTATATAAATTTGTACAGGTGTTTGGAACTGCAAAGCATTTTCAGATCTTCTTTCAAGCACTTCGGGAAACATCCCACAAAAACTATGGACATGATACAGCTGGTAGAGCCGCTCACGTTTGGAGAAGGTCTTCCCCTGAAAGGGCAAGGACCTTCCATGGAGTGGCTCGTCAAGGGCTCGTCAATGCGGTCAAAAGGAGGTGATTTTTCCCTTTGGCAAAGCAGGTGGGAAAGTTAACTACACCCTGGAAGATTAACGGCTGGAACATAATTCCCTGGAGGTTTGGTTGGAAGATCATTTTCCTTTCTTTTCATGGTTGATGGCTGTAGGTTCCAGCCGTTCATCTTCCAGGGTGTAGGTGGTGGTTGAACATATTTGAAAAAAATTCACTGCCGATTCCTTGGGGAATGATCCAATTTGACGAGCATATTTTGCAGATGGGTTGAATCAAACCACCAACCAAATGTAATATCCTCCTCTAGAGAGGATCCAACACTTCAAAACTATACATAAGGATTCCCGATTAAAGGTGGGATGACCATCCCCATTATATCCACTATATGGAGTTTAGACCCTAGTACATATAACGGTGGTGTTTTCCAATGAACCACACCCTTGGCTTTTGATGTTTCGTTCCTCCGCCAAAAACATTCTGGCTCAGCACGTAGACAGACCTCGTGGCCAAGGTGGGTTATGTCCCGGAACGGGGGGTGGAACGAGGTCAACCTCAAGTGAGTTGCGCATCATTTTCCCGTTTCGTTTTTTTTTTTAACCGAGAGAACTTGAGAAGATCTGGTTCTTGCAGTAGCTAAGAAATCCGTTCTGATGGGCCGCTCAATCAAATAGCTGGATGATCAGTTCCGGCCACTTTTCCACCATTCCAGCAACATGCAATCTCGTTCCATGGCTATGGAGATGGGTCATCCAACAATTTTCGGGGGACTTCCGGACTTCCACAAAAGCAAGGTGCTCAAAAACACACAGAAGATTGTCTGGAAGGAATGTTAGGTCTGTTAGGTACACCTTTCAAAATGAAGAGAGCACCAATGGACAAAAACTGCCTTTCCAACTTTCCAAAAGTAATCTTCCAACCCGCATTTTTATGAGATATGTGAGTCAACTGTTGCCTGACCGCTCAGGCGGGCGGGGTTGATCCATTCGCTGTGGGAATTCAACCATGGTTACGGGAGCCAAGATGATGATGATGGTTTGGCATGGGTAAGTCAGACTCGGATGTGTTTTTTTTTCCCAACAAAAACGTTTTTTTTATGATGGTGGTTTGGGGATCTTCACATTTTGGAATCTGGGTGATCTTCTCTGAAGGGATCACCCTACATCTTGACTCCCCCGTAAATCTCTGCGATTTTTTTTCATTGCTTTCTCTTTTCACTGCATATTACTGAAGTTGAGCAACTGTATATTGCTCTACATGACCTAGGCCATGTTCAAAAAGAAGAAGGATGAAGACAGGCGGCAAAAAGTTGCAATAAACCGCGTTGTGTTGTCCGATTCTCGTGTGGAAGGGGATGTAAAAAGACACCCCATGGGGAAATATACAGGATGGGAAATTGGCATACACCCAGGAGCTTGAGATTCATAGCCATGCCTTTTTCAGAAGTGGTCTTTTTAAGATGATTGGATCAGATCAGCAAGGATTTTCAACATGAGATCGGTGTGAATGGAAGGACAACCTATTTTGGGCATCAGGAATATAAAGTTTGTCATGTTTTCTTGGGTGGAAACGATGGAAACCACCTAGCAGAATGCATCAAGATGCGTCAAGAGACTTCAGAGCCCACCACAAGTCGTCCAAGTAGTAGCCAAGACAACGGATGTGTTCCATGGCCATGGCCTTATGTTTCGCAGCCACAGGAAACCTATCGAGCAAGAGATTGCCGAACTGCAACGCAAGTTTCGTGTTCTGGACGCTTGGCTGAACGAAACGCTGGTTGAAGCAGCCCGTAGCCAACATAGTTAAGCTTTAACTTTGAGATTCTTGACTTTGATAGTATTCTATACTCCTGACTTCCCCAAAACAGATGCTGTCGGAGGAAGTTTTGAAGCTCGTGAAACATGTTTTCCAGCATCACGTTACCCAGCTGCTGAGGAGAACGACAAGCGAGCTTGCAGTGAAGATTCTCAAGGTCCATCGGTGAACATCGTGGTGAATGGTAGGTCCAGCTATAGAGGTGAATTCAGCAGCAACCGGGCCACCGGGCGAAAAAAGACATTCAATAAGGGGAACTTGTCCCATTCAGTTGGGTGAAGGATTACAACATATAGTAACAGTATAATTCTTATATTCTAGTTTACAGTTTACAGGTTCTGTACGAATGCCCGGCCGATGCATCAACGCCTATTGATCCGGTTAGTCTCTGGATCGGCTTGTTTTCAGCAGCCATATTTTCACCTTGAAAAATCAAATCTGCTGGACTTTTGTTGGGTCTGATTCTGATTTGGATCTTCTGATTGTAATTGTCTATGGTTAGAAATGATGCCCATGATTTTCATATCCACCAACCAGGATGAATTTCGGTGTATCCAACAAGAAGTCCAACAAAAAAGATTCCCTATTTTCGAAATATTTGTTTGTTTATTGCAGGGTGAAGCTTTAGATAGCAATCACTACCAATGTGGTTTACTAACAAAAGACCAACCTTCGTAACCCATCCTTTGAGCAACAGCTGAGCTGGGTTCCGCTTGATTTTTTTGTAAAACTGGGATAGACCCCATACTTTTGAAGGCACGAAATTGGTTCGATACCCCAAGAGAATGATGTGGATGAGTGTACAAAGCTGTACCTTGGTGTGCCTTCTAACTGGCAGATAATAGATGCTTCTTGTCCATTTTTCCAAACAAAGACACATCATGTTGCCCCTATATCAGAATGAAAACCATTGGACCCTTGGCGATGTCAGATTATGCCATGGAGCCGGGTGCCTCTTTGCCAGGCACCATTCGCAAGCAGCGAGCGACCATTGAAAAGCTCACCAGAGAGAATAGGAAGATGAAGGTTGGCCATCGAATTTCGTCGTAGTTTCCTCCTGGAAACTAACATATCCCCCTACCAAGGCGCTTTTGAAGATGATTTTCCTTTTCCCGTTTTGGTGGGATATGTTAGTTCCCTGGAGGGCAGCCGTTATTTTTGTCCTTACACTAGGCCAATGATGAATCAAAACAGGATGCTTTTTGGTGTGAAGTTGCCAGGCGGAGCTCAATGAAACGCGCTCTGGCACTGGCACGCAGGTTGCCGGAAGGGTTGGAAGTGGTTTGAAAATCATGGACTTCAGTAGAAAGTAGGGGAAACTGATGTTTGAAATGAGATAAAATGAGATGAAATCACTTCTCTGACTCTCAGATGTTTTTTTGGGGGTGATCTTCGGTTTGGATTAGCTTGAATTTGGAATCTGAGCCAACTTTACCTGTCCGAGGCGGAAGCCAAGATGCAGCAAGAGACCATTGCACGATTGCCTGTGAACCCAGAGTTCACCTGTTGACTAGTTCCGGTAGGTTAGACCCAGAAGTAACTCCGAGTAGTATTTCTTTCAAGAAGATTGAGGCCACAAAACTACCCAAAGGGGGTTTTCAGTTTTTCACTTTTGGAGATTTTCCATGAAACTTTTGCGAGAAGAAACGAATCCGAATCTTTGGTCAACTCAAAGGATGGCCATGTGAGGAGGTCATGGTACCTTTTGTAAATGGAAGGCCCGCCTTGATTCAGTACCGCCCCGCCTTTCCGAAATCAGTTTTTTTTGGGGGCAGACTTTTGGTAGGTTTTTTGGCCGTTTTGGGGGTGAGTTGTGGACCTGTGTGTTTACAGTCTCGTAAATATTTGGTACCAAAAGTGCAAATTCAAATTGCAAGACAAGAGTGTGTAATTGTCATCATGTCTTGCGACTTATCGTGAATCTGCGCCCAATCAGAAGAATGAACCTTGCCAGTGATGATCAAGTGTCACTACTAAAACCCAAATGTATTATTTACACCCGCGCACAAAATCCCACTTTCAAGACCCAACACATTTATTTCTTGGTTGTGTAATGATGTAATGTTGTTCATATTTACCGTAGTATATAGTAATTGTTAGATGTTGTCAATATGTATATATTTAGAATTACATATATATGGTATACCTGCATGTAGTACTTCAAGTTCACAGCCTGTGAGGAGTGAACAGAAGGATACGCTCCAGATGAAGATGGAAACAGAGGCCTGGTGGTGAAACGAGGGCAGTTTTGCTAGTCCGAAATCAATTCATGAAAAAAAACAAGGCAAATTCATAGCAAAAGGGTATGAGTATGATGTTCATCAAGAGAAACATATATCATATCATATATATACACATTATAATATGCAACATCATATGTATATATATATATATATATGCAAACATGCCTGCTCAATCGCCAGGCCAACGAGGCGCAAAGGCTCCAGGATAAGCAGCTTGGTCTCACCCAACCGGGGGGGAGTCCATGAGAATACCCAACAAATTGAGGATCCCAAATAGGCGTCATACAACAAAAAGCTGGAACAAAATTTGGGTTGGTGTAGGATGAAGACGACCTTTTTTTCCCCAGTTTTTTTTAAAACTCTTTATGAGGGGTAGATGAATGTAAAACAACAATAAGATTGGATGCTGATAGATGCTAGCCAATATTTTGGGTGGAGTGATTGGTAGCATGGGGTTCTTACCACCAAAGGTTTGGAAGACCGAGCGAGGACTTGCAAGTTCCCATGTTTTGAGCAAGGATTTTGGACCTCCCAATCAATCCGTTACGTCTCAACATTCCACTTTTCTCAAATTTTACTCCCCCCCAAAAAACCGCTGAAATCTTAGATCCGGCAATTACAGCAAACCTTTCGTATAGAAGGATGCCATAGATTATTCTACATCA
Organism: Breviolum minutum Mf 1.05b.01; assembly: GCA_000507305.1. NCBI lineage: Eukaryota > Dinophyceae > Suessiales > Symbiodiniaceae > Breviolum > Breviolum minutum. The sequence continues at coordinate 19,910 of DF243071.1, read as the reverse complement.
TTTCTGCTTATTTGGATTAATTTGGATGTTGTTTTGCCGCCCAATTTTTGCTCAGGTTGGACGGCACGCAACGTCGAATCTTCGAACTGCGTGAGGCAGGGGTATATGTTGATGTTGTTTGGGATGAAAGTCACTTGCGACATCTCTACTTGGATTGTAGGGATATGTATTTTGTTTCAGATCCAGTTTCATTTGTAAAAATTGGTGTATCTCTGTGTGTAAAAAAGATTTTTAGTGTATCAACCACAGTTGTATTTTATACTTCCTGCAACAGTTAAACAATGGCATCGACCCTTGCAGTAAGGCCGTCGTTTGGAGGGAGGATACCCTTTTTCAATCTTTTGCATCGAAAGGTCCGCCCATAAAACTGACAGCAAAAGAAGCCTGACAACATTTGAGATTGGATGATTCTTTCCTTCTTTGTGGCCCTTGAACAACTGAGCTGTTGGTGTTTTTCTTGGGGTATACCGACCTGAGCGTTGATGGTTGATGGTTGATCACGCCTCCAAATCTCAGAAAGGTCAAAATGCACGTCCCCAAAAAGGATCCAATACGACCAAAGGATGGGTGAAACCAAAGCTATACTGTAAAGCTTTGGAATCCATATCCGATATCCATCATTCTTCAAGAGTTCAACTCTTGCCCCTTTCGACTTTTGTTCAATTCTTTCTTGCAATCCATGTTCGAAATTCTTTGCAAGGTAGATAATTGGTTTGCTGTGTTTTGCTTCTTGAATAAGGTGAAGACTTTAGTTACTTTAGTTTATCTCTTACTCATTTTGTTTCAAATGATAGACGGGCTAGTAGACATGGTGTTTCAAATGTTTTTTGGGTGTGTCCCTGGTTGCGCAGGGAGTCAAAGTAATTGCAACGTCAACATTGGGTTACCATCTTATATAGACAACCTCACTTGGACAACTTGAAAAAGTCTCACCTTTTCGTTCGCTCCTTGACGAAGGTTGTTCAAGTCTGAAAATTATTTTCACGTTTTTCCAATTTCAGGCATCATTGGAACATCCATCACTATGAGATTTGGTTGTTTTTAGGAGCTCCAGATTTCAAGAAAAATCAAGTCTTAAGGCTCTCCGGGATCACGGGGGATCACGGGTTGCCCAGGAAATGGCCAAGAGTGGTGGCGTGAATGCGGCGCTTGACAACTCCAAAGCCATTGCCAAGCAGATTCGTATCTTGGAGAATCGTCTGGACAAGGCCGGGTCAATTGGTTGTGTTTCCTTCTGGAGGGATTTGAAGAATGGTGTCCATCTTGTCGATTTCTAAATAGGTGTCATTTTTGAGTAGGTTATCCTGGATATGCAGGGTACATGACAGTTGCGAGGGTAAAATGTAGTGAGGAATTTCGACGTTGTTGGCATTGTTTCGATGATGGTATATTTTTCAAAGAGGAATTTTCAGGAAATTCTGGACGAACACCAATATGCTTTGTTTGTTGGGTATAGTAACGACCCAAACGATACTGTTGCTAGTCCCCATTTTTCCAGCTATTTTTTTCAAAACCATCTGTTGTACCCTCGGATTGCCAGTTTTTGTTTGTGAAACTCCATGAATGATATACGAAAACGAAGAAAAAACTTCGGGACAAGAGGAGGGAACAAACGCAATGGTTTTTGGGGGTGTGTTTTCCCCGGGTTGGGGTCTCGGGTCTCTCAGTGGGGCCACCGGCAGGGCCTGCAGAAGTTCAATGAAGCCATTGCAGCAAATCGCAACTTGCGAGAGCAGTCCAGAAGCCCAAGCAGCTGCAAAATTGAGGGGTTAACAGCTCTCAAGAGCAGGATGAATTTGGTGTATTGAAGGCAGAGGAATCTTTTCATAATATATCATTATTGTGCACTGTATATACATTACATATATAATTATAATTCGTTTATATACATATATATATATATATGGATGTTTCCGAAAATAGTGGTACCCCCAAAATGGATGGTTTATAATGGAAAACCCCTATTAAAATGGATGATTTGGGGGTACCCCTATTTTCGGAAACATCCATATATGTGTATATGAATATAGATAGATAGCCTTTAGGGGATTTTCAATGCATTTTTTTTAATGCGATGAATGTTGATGAAGGTCGAAGATTTTGTTGACGAGTGCATGAATCCACTAGCCTGGTGCGAAACAGGCAAGATAATTGATACGATTTTTCCATAGCTTGGCAAATGAGAATCAAAATCATTCCTTGAATTGCAGTCTTGGAATTCTAGGGATACTGTTGATGCTTCAGAAATCCAAACAACCACCTGGGATGGTGCCAAAACCTTGTAAATCATGGGATAAACTACCAACCTCAACTGGTGATCGCCGGATTTCTTGCATCAACAGTATGACCTTAAGTCAAAAACACTTTCGCAACCAACTGGGCTACTCAAATCACCAGATGTCAACATCCACAAGGATCGACACCTTACGCCGAGAGCGTGTGGCTGGGGAGACCTGGTGATAGCCGGTGTAGACAGTGTAACTTAGATTTGGGAGCTGGGTGATACCAAGAGGAGGGCATTTGCAGTAAAAAATCTTGCTTGCCTCAGAGGCATATACTGCTACACCAGGTTTTGTTTTTCTTTTCCAGGTACTGTATCTTTCAGTGATCAAGAAATATGGTATCTTTGAAGGGACTGGAAGTGTTTGGTATCTCCGACTTTCTGTTTTGGAACATTCTTAAAATACCTGAACATGTCTCAGTAATTCGATTGAATCCTTTTGGTGATGTCATGTCGTCTTGTGCATGGCTTGACTCCGATTGGAGGGATTGTATCGGAACATAGTCTGGCTCAAACAGATTCACGATGAATTTAGATGTACACTCTGATAAACCAACCTGGATATTTCATTGCTATATTAGTTTACCAGATATTTAGAGTGTAACTATTTGTTGGAAAGACCGATTCCCATAGAGCTTATGTAAGCTTCAAGTTGATTCCTTCCTGATCCAAAAAATCATCGTCACTAGAATCCTTCCTAAATGTTACCTGAAGCTGGAAATCCCTCCGCCATTTGGAAGATGATCTTCAAGGATATGGTTCCGTTATCCGGGTGTACCGGATTTTCTCCAAGGTTGAAAAAACATACTCCCCTGAAAAACTAACATGTCCCCTGAAAATCAATAGTTAGAAGATGAATTCCCTACCTTACGTAACTAAGTACCGTTTTACGGGGTTACGGTACGTAGTTAGTTTTACGTTAGGTTAGGTTAAGTACGTACTTAGTAAGTAACGACGACNAACTAACATGTCCCCTGAAAATCAATAGTTAGAAGATGAATTCCCTACTGAAATAGTCCCTTTTTGGGGGACATGTTAGTTTTCAGGGGTGTAAATCCATTGAAAGACGCACCGAGCTTTCAGGTCTTTGATGATATTTATCGGAAGCTCGAGAACGAATTGTTTGGGGCACCCGAGAAAGCGGCCACGTTTTGCGATTGGGCGGCCAAACGGGGGGTTTTCGAAGGGTTGGCTGAAGGGTCTATGGTCTATTTTTTATTATTACTTGCGCAGAGAGGTTGTTTTCATGCTGTGGTCATGCTTATTCCAGTTTTTTCTGTGCTCTTTCAATTGTTCTGCATCTTATCCTTCTTATTTTTAGTTTTTCAGCTTCTTGTTCTTGTTCTTCTTCTCCTTCTTTCTCTTGTTCTTTTTCTTCTTCTTCTTCTCCTTGCAGTTGCTCTTGTTGCTGCCGGTGCAGTCTTCATCCAATTTGGATTTTTCTCATCGATTCACTGAGTATTGACCACATTCACTTTCGAACATATACAAGTAGCTGTCCAGGCGTTTTCTCAACTGATAAGACCATGATGCAGAGTTGAATGTTGTTGAAGCACCGGGATATACATCGCTTTCTTGATTTGCAAGCACATTATTTTCTGGGATATCACCTATTCTGACGGCCCCATTTGGTCCAACCAGTCCAATCGCCCCCTAAGGCAACAGAAGAAAAAAGAGATGGCAAACATCATCGAGCAGGTGGAGTCAAAGGGTGCTCCCCTCGCCGCAAAATTCGTGAGAAGTTGAAGGGGGGGATCACCTATAAATCACGACATTTCACTCACTGTGAGGTGGTGCACTGGTAGCTGGCAACACACACACAGACTGCCGTGTTTGTTTCCCCCCCAAAAAAACCCACCCACCAAAAAATTGCAACTTGCAAAAAGTTGGGAGTTTTTTTGAGTCCAAAAGTCAATGAGTTGCGCAAAGTTTGGAGCAGCTCGGTTGAAAGGTTGTTACACCCCTGAAATTTCATATATAGATACCCAACATATAGTAGCCATATTTGAAAACGACATACATTTTCCAATCTATCATTTTAAAGGGAATCCAATTTCGGTTTTTGGGGATGTCTATGTTTTTGGTTCGAACTTTGATGATAGACTACAGGGTCAACTTGGTGCTTAAGGTTGGTGTTGATTATGAATCCTGAAAACTTGGAATTTTGATACGGTACGGTACCGTATATATGATATATGATAGATGAATCTGATTAATGATTTGAATTAAGATATATGGAGATAGATAAATAAAACAGTCAATAAATATGTATAATGTAATAATATATTGCATATATATATATTGTACACATATACATATTGCACAGTACATTGGTACATTTATTAAAACTGGAAATCTGTGGATCTTGATGGAATCTCCGACCTGGGATCTGTTACCCTAAACCGCCAACAGGCGAACGCGGCCTATGAGGCCAGGGATTCGGCGCAAGCGCAGATGGTCCGGTGGCCCCAAGCTCCGGATCTGGATCTACGGGGGGTTGGGTTTAGGGTTTAGGGTTTTTGGACCTTTCTCATCTAAGGGAGATACATGTTTTTGTTTTGTTTTTGTTTTTTTGGGAGTCTTTTTTTTCTTAATTTTGATTTGTTTGACATGGATTTTTAGAAGAATGTCATGAAGGGGGTTTTCTTTGGAGACCTGAAGATGCTGAAAGTGGTAACAGAATTGATCTACAAAATGTGGCAGTTGATGTAGGAATGTAGGAGATACCTCATAAATTGAGCAAGTCAAGCATCTCTAGCTGGTTTTCCACTCAAGGTAGATTTGAATTGCACCTTTCTCTTCTTCAAGATTCATGAAAACTCCCGCAGAATCCCGCAGAATTCTTCAAAATGTTTCGTTCCGTTCATCTGACCGTTGTTGAAAATCGCGGGGCGATTTCTCGGCCGAAAAGATGGCTGAAACTTCATTCCCAAGGCCTCTCTGAAACAACAAGCGGACAAAGAACATGCCGAATTCGAAAAGGACCGACTTGCCACCCCCCCACCTGCTGGATGATGGATGTTGAGAATTGGGCGAATTTCACTGAAGTTGAAGAGGTAGATGGTCAAAGGAAAAGAGGGTTCGAATGAAATAAATATATATATATATAAATAGGTACAGTAATGTGGATCCTATGATTGTTCTGAATCTGTGATTATAATCCCAATTTTTGGTTTCATTCAAAAAGATCAGAGTTTTCATTTTGGGCCTTGCTCGAAACCCGCAGGAGTGGCGGGAGTTGGGACGCCTCATTGAGAATGATAAACGCCGCTTGGCCAACGAAAACCCAAGGGCGAAAGGTTTCTTAGCGATGTCCAGGGAAATTTCGGCAATGAGGTGAAGGAAATCAAAGGTAAAATATCACAACTTTGTCATGTTTGGGGGTGAAATGCTGGCTGGTCGGCACAGGGGTATGAAAAAAGAACTGCAGATATCCCTCTTGGTCAATAGAAAGAGGCAGAGTTTTTTTTGAAAGAGTTGTGTTTAGTAATATGCTTTCATGTGTAGGAAACATGTTGATGTTTTAGCTTCAGCATTTCATCAAAACATCCCATGGTGATGGTTTTTTGAAGGACGTATGACTCGATCCCCGTTGCGTTTGAAAAACCCACGGTCGCCAAGTTGTGGAAAAAACTGCCTAAAACTGCCTGCGAGGTATGAAGGAATTCATGCGTACCAAGGCTGGGTTCGAATTTTTGAATGGCTATGGGATCCACCAAGCAGGAAAGTGATTCTTGCACTTTGGTAACCCTTCCAAAAGCGTAAACGGTTTGCTGAAACTGCAAAGTCAGAGGATCTTTTTTTCCCCACACCAAACTTTAGATTTGGCTTGATCCAAGTACTCGGCTGTGGAACAGGTCCGCGGAACAAAGGAAGATGGTGAGGGACTCTCAGTGGCCGTTGCTGGGGTGATTATATAGGCTGAGTCCTGAAAAGGCTATGGCAGAAAATGCGGGTACCAATCAAACCGCAGATTTGGGATCTACGTTGATCGTATTCCAATCATCGGTCAATCATTTGGGTCGACAACTTAAAACCCTCAAACAAACATAGCAATGGACAATTAACCGTTTATAGACAGAAGGTTCGATTTTCACTGGTATGTTTGTTCATTTGAAGGGTTTACATGAACAAAAAAGTCCCTATATACTTACAAAAGCATGGCACATGTGTTTTAGCAGGTTAGAAGCCACTGGCTTTATTTTGGGCGTATTTAGGTAGGAGAATGAACCCATAAAATCACGGAAATTAAGAATCATTCAATTCACTCAGTTTCCACCGTAAGATCGTTTTTTTTCGTCTTTGGAAGCTTATTGGTGAGTGGTACCTGTATTCGTGCCACTTTATCGACTTTATCTTACTGAAGGTGAAGGAAAGGAGGAGGACAAGCACAAGAAGAAGATCACCAAGTCCCTTTGCCTTGCAACGAGCTGGGGCGAAATATGAAGGGTTTTCTATGAACGGAGGCCCCATGGACTTTGAAAAGGGTCCAACAACAGTTGAGGGACCTCAAAATGTCCCTGATCTATTTTGGGGCTAAAAAAAGAACCAAAAACACGGTCGGTGTCGAGTTTTTCCAGTCAAAACCAGGGGTTTTTTGCGGGGGAACCCAGGAAGATTATGGATGGATCATTGAAGTTAAATCCATTTTTTTTTCCCCCCAGATCCCATCCTACCAAGGCACACGTGGCACACCACCGAGTCCTTAGTGACAATGACCTCCAATCAGGATAAGGCGAGGCAAGAAAGGGCAGGCTATGGTGATATGAAGGCAACCTACCCCCAAAAAAACTACTGTGGTCATTGAAACTCTTGAAAGTGCTGCAACTTTTGGTGATGTCTTTTTTTCTACTGAATGTCCTTGATGATGTTTTTCTAAAGTGCAAAAATTGTCATAAAGTCTTGATCAATGTTTTATTTCCACCCGCTTCAGGTTTCAATTTTGATGTTTTGAATCCTCTTGTTGTTCCTGTTTGAGTGAATTGAATCACTAAAGTACTCCTACTCGAAAGGCCATTCCTATCGAACCAGTCTCTACCTTTACTGATTCAATGAATATAATCTATATATACATGTATATGTTTAAGAATTGACCAAGATGCAGTGACTCGACCATATGTCATATCAAAGGCATCTTTCCCGAATCTTTCCCATCCAACGACCTGTGCATATTGAGGTGGCGAGTTACGAAGAGGCCTTTGCACGAATCCAGGCTGGACGGTTTTACCAAAAAGCTCAACGAATCTGAGATTTCCACCTGGACCTTCGATTTTCCATGCAAACTCACCCGACTTTTAGGTCTTGAGGTTGAAAAAGAGTTCCTGTTTATTCAGATGCTTCAGAATATGGCTGGAATCAAGAAATTGAACGGAATCCAGCTACAATTTATTTGATTTATTTGGTGAAACCGAAGGTGATCGGAGATCAGAGAGCTTATTATGCAAAATGATCACATACAATAGATTTGCTGTGCTTCTGACACGTTCAACCGGGGTGACGCCTTGTGGTTCCATCCTTTTCCCTGGCTATGTCTTCATAGGTAGGTGATCCCTTCTCTTGCTTCACTGCCAGAGGGGATGGTGATCTGTGCAAGAATAGATCAAATCAATAAGATGGTAGTATGTAACGTATGTATACGTATGTATATAATACAGTATATGGCTTTCCTAGGCGCTTCCCCCAAATATTGCCGATAGATCCGTATGAAATCAGGATTCCCACCCAGACAGGGACGAGTTGGATGATGTTGATGCCTGAAATCCAGCGCACCAATTGAGGGTGGTATATTTTTTCCGATTATTTACACAGTGTTTTACACTATATATCATATATCCTATGCGGTGCAGGACTTTAGCGATCAACAGATTTGCACCCCATATCTAGCATGATTGCAAGTTGTCTCCGAGTTCGAGATTTTCATCTTGAGCCTCACCAGGCAGCCACCGGAATTTGTGATATCGATCAATTGGTCCAGAACTTCATTGATGCAGAGGTGGGAAGTGCCTGGTTTTTTCGCAGGGTACAGCTGGGCCAGGTAAATACTTCAAAACACCTTTTGCTTGTGATTCTAAAGGGGGGAAATGGATGGTACATGCTACATGGATGGTACATCGGGTGCTTTTGTCGAAAGGACTCTGAGTGATTTTCTGGAATCATAGAGCAGGGCTTTCTGGATGTGCTGTTGATGAAATAGATGGCGGCAGCACCTAGGAAGTATCAACTCCTGTAAATAGTTGGATAATACCGTACACATTGTGACTTGTTTCCCGGATTTGCCTACTGAATTTTCGAGGGTTCGGACCCAAAGTGAAACAAAGAAAGCACAATGATCGCGAAATCCTGGAGTGCCATATTTTATTTTGGATAGGGAGAGGTCTATGAGAAGAGACTCTTCAGAGCGAAAATTATGAGTTCTAATATCATTTTAAATCATGGTATTTGGAAAAACAATCCATGTTATTAGATTGGAACATCTCCAATTTTTTCCAAAAATATCCAGCCAGGTATTAGGGATTATATCTAAATGGTATTTTTCCATCATGGTATTTTGGGTATCTCAAAAATCATCAAGTTAAAAAGGTTGGAACAAAACAATCAATCCTTGGGAGTCCTTACGGCAGGCTGCAGTGGTGGTGGTGGCGTAGATGCGTTCCGTAGATGGTTGGTGATAAAAACCCGGTTTGTTTGTTTGTTTGTTTGTGTATTCTTTGGAAGGGACTTCCCAAGTAGGTCCAGGGATTGGTAAGGGGGATAATTTTATTCGATAGTTTTACGAGTCACTCAACCGTTTTCAAAGCAGAATCATTGCTTGATTTTCTTCGTGAGTTTTTGCCAGGACACCAACTTCTCCCTCTTCAAGTACAACAATGAACTCAGCGCCGAGATTGAGAAGCTGGAGCAGCAAATTGCAGAGTATAAGGAAGAGTGCCCCCCAAAAAATGTAGAAAGGGATGGTTCTGGGAGGTGGTGGGTTGTATGTTGCCTTGTTTGTTTTTTATGTTCGTGTTCAACATGTTTTCTAACGTTGTTGATGTTTTTTTGTGAGGGGGCGTTTGGGGGATATTTGACCAAAAGTGTTCATTCCTACCTTGTTTGGTATTCTGGGTGATAATATTGTTTGGGTTTAGGTTTGTTTAGGTTGTTGTGTTCTTGTTTGAAGTGTTGCCTCCGAAACTTCTCATCTTTGGCTTCGTGTTGGACAACCTCGTCTTTGTCAATAGAGTCTGGAACCCCAGTTCCTACCAAGTTCGGCGAGCATCCTGTCAGACTCTGAGGATTGGAATCATTCAAGATTGTTGTCATCAACTGTGTTTGTTTCACCCCCCTGTTTTTCATAGCCGTTTTTAAAGCGTTCCACTCCCACACATCAAAACCATTACACAAAAAAGATGTGTCAGACACAATCTGTAATTTTTTGTTGCTCCAGCAATGGCTCCTAAGAAGCGTCCGGCTGCTGCGGTTGCATCGAAGTTTGGGACCGTGCAAAGCAGAGAGATGAAGTCAAATCCCCAACTCGCTCCGAATCGGCCACTGGCCGATTTGCAGGCCTGTCACCTTATCCCAGTCAAAGCCAAAGACGCCTGGATAGACAAGATGACAACAACGTTTGGTCAAACGAAACAATTTTGGGACAAACACCACGGTGACGCGGCCAACGGAATTGCCTTGCCCGCGAACACAGTGCCTTTGATGCCAGGACCGGAATCAAAGTAGCATTCCTCCCTGATCTTGACCGGAAGGGAGCTAAGAAGTGGAATGTGAAGTCCAAAGAATTCCTGGTCCTTCACAAGCCTGTTCCAGGCAGTGGTTTGTCCATACAGGATCTATTTGCCGAATCATCTGTCAAAGACATTGAAAAGAAGAGCAAGGGCTTCGTAGTGTAGTTTCATGGAGGAGTGCAGTTGCTCATCAACCTTCCAGTGCCAGAGCGCTTCAAATCTGTGTCCAGTTTCTTCAAGAAGAAAGAGAAAGGTAAAATTGACAACGTTGTGAGTGAGTTGTCCGAGATTGCAGTGGTCGAGAGGGCGCTCCGCAAAGAATTGCTTGACTACAAAGACTCTTCAAAACTGAAAAAGAAAAATCGGATAGCCGCGGAGGCTTTGAGTGCATTGGGTGAAGACCCAAAAAGCATCCGAATGGTGTTCTGCTTCGATGAAGACTTGCCCTTTTACATTGTCCGAGGTCTTCAAGTGCGGTCTCTTCGCTTGTTGGAGCATGAGGACTTCAAGGATTTACCAAATGGCAAGCACTTCAGTGGTGATGATTTTTCTGAAGAAAGGACAGAAGAAGACCGAAGTCCAGCGGATGAAGATGCACAGATGGAGCTTGCCATGACGGTGCCACTCTTTCGGGGTTGTCTGTTGAGCAATCCCTTGAGCCGTGCAAGAAGAGGCAGAAGAATGCACGTCCAGTAGCGTGAAGCAAAAGCGTTTGACGAGCGACGCTGCCGACGCTGTCATTTTATGTAGGGGCATTTCTCATCACTCCAATCATTCCTAAATGCCACTCCCTGAAATTAGGAGTGATACTCCCAAAATTTAGGAGTGATACTATACCACTCCGCAAAATTTAGGAGTGATACAATACCACTCTTGGGATTTTCGGAGTGAGAGAGGCGTCCATTGAATTTCTTACAGAAACTGGCATCACATCCCAAGAAATCCTTGCAACACAAATGTTTGCAACGAAAAGACGTTTTTCACACTTTTTTTGATGAGAAAGTGGGTGGGAAAACTGGACGACGCAGTACAGCACCATGTCGGTGGAAATACCTGAGCAATGACGCAACCTAATGGTTGAAAAATCCATTTTGTAAGCCGTCAGATGTCCAGACTCCAGACGTTGCATGTTTCTTTCGGTCATTTGCATTTGTTTTTTCATACTGAATTGAAGTTTAATGAGAGTGAATATCCACAAGGGTTTGTGCTCCAGTTTTTTAACCGTGGTCAAATCGCTTCGCAATCATCTTTGAACTCTTCAGCCATGCCATTGGGAGTCAAAAAGACTTTCTCGAAGAAGAAGGATGCCATCAAATCTCTCTCCCCTACAGGCGTGGGCTTCGCCGTGGCTCTCACCAGGGAAATGATGCTGGTGAGGACAGAAGCAACTGTATTTTTATGTAGGTTTTTTGGGTGCAGAAATATGCGCCACTTTGGTGCGGAAATGCGCGCCCAAACGGCGCGGAAAACCGCACCCTAATTTGTGGTGAATGTTAGACTTGGTCATTTTCATCCGAGCATTTTACCAACTTATTTTGGGGGAGAGTGTAGAAGGGGTCTTTCCTACATTCATGTGCCGTTTCAGTTGGTTGCCTGTGGAAGGTTTCCAACTCCCAATTCAGAAAATGAAGACACGACACGTCCGCACAGATGGGAAACAGGGGTGGCGTGATTTTTTGTTTCTCACCTTCACATTCAGACTTGAGACGAAGCCTCCTTTGACAGTCGTTCAGTGCTGATTCACTTTTTTTAATTTCAGTTTTCCAACAAAATTTTTAACTTGTGTTTGCAAATTAATTTGCAACGTCTCACATGCAGATGTTTTTAAAAAAATCCGAAGGTTCCTTCAACTCAAGTTTTAAGAGACAAGTTAGAACCGCGGGTCAATTCCAAAGACCTCACGTTTGAATATCCTGATTTTACAAAATGGGAGTAAGGCTGAACACCAGTCAAGCGTATCCAGCCAACTTGAGTTGAAAAAAGGAGAGATGCATATTACTTCAGACGGATTAGTTGTCTTTCCTCTGACAACCCCCACTTGTAAAACCCAATCACTCCGTCATCATCTCAACATCACCCCGACAGTCCCGAAGCAGTTGCCATACAACGCACTCTGAGGTTGAAAAGGCAACGGGGACATTTTCAACCACGAGGGACGTTTGGAAGATTTGTTTTTTCCGCAGGACTTCAAAGTCCTTGACTTTCGGAACACAACTTCAATCAAAACCTTCGGACAGTTTGACATTTCAATCACCCTGAAACCCTGAGCACTTTTGAGGATTTTACCCTCACAAACATCCCCGCAAAAAACATCAACGACAAGGAACATACATTGACAACAAACATAAAACCAGATAAGACAACATACAAACATACTCCCCCCCCAGAACCATCCCTTTCTACATTTTTCCCCCCACCCCCTTAAAGCCCTGAAAAGCCCGGCAATCAGAGAAGCACGGGAAAAACCAATAAGTTTTTGGAATGTACGGCAGTATACAGTAGTTAGTTCGAGATGAGGCATCTTCTACACCATGCTTTCGACAGACGAGGGTAGGTCCCTCCCAGATTTTGTTTTGAACATCGATGCTGCGGAGGATGATTTCTTTTTGCATCCCAAACGTCTGGTATGGATCCACCCTAACCACAACATGGAAAAGGCAGATGACCTTCAAATACCTTCTAATTGGAGGGAATGGCTGTTAGTTCCCAGGAGGTTGACACTTTCAATGAGATGATCTTCCAAGCTTCATTTTTCACAGGAATATATCAATTTGAATATCTCTGTGCAAGTAAATCACCCACTTGTTATTCGGTGGCTAGTGGGTTAGTGCCTTGGTCACCTGAATGAATGGCTAGAGGCGAGGGTGGAATGTGATAGACCCAGGAAAAAAATAAAGATCCCCGAGTTTTGGACCCCATGATATTGAAACCTTGAATCTGAGGTTTGTTGCTTGTAATCATGTCATCCTTTGGAAACTCATGTTTTAGCATGGGAACTCACCCTCTCCTGTGAGCTTGACAGGTACATCACGCTTAGTGGACAGAGTAGCCGAAAGGAAGATACTGAAAAGGCAGTATTGGAACCGTTGGAGTTATCGCTTTTGGAATCCTTGGGTTTTGAGGGGTATCTCGCAGGATGTTTGCTTCATCTCTGTAGCTCTCTCCTGCTACTATTTCGTGAAATACACCTTACAGTAGATTTTTGAAGATATGTTTTTTCTGTGCCACAAAAAATCCTGGTGTACCAACGGCTTACATGTCATGTTGGCCTCGGCCTTAGCTCTGTACAGATTGTTTCGGTTGGACATGGCATCGGAGGCCCCCAGGTGTTGATTCAGTGCCAATGACGACTGCGGTGTGCAAGACAAACAAATGTTTTTTTTGCAAAAAACCCGAGAATGGCAATATCTTCTAGCCAAACACAGAACAAATCAAAGACTTAAGATCCACTTCACTCCACTCATAAATGGAAAGTCACTTTATTTGTTCCATCCCTCTACCTAACACTCCCCCAAACCGCTCCCATGTCTGGTGGGTTGTTTTGTTAATTTTCGTTTCATTTTCGGGAAAAAAACACACACCCACGGCATTTCGGAAACCTGTCGCAGGCAAGGATCCTCGAAACTTTGGAAGAAAAGTGGAACGATATTGATCGAAAGGCCATCACCTATGAGGTCAAACATCAGGCAGGGCGTCGATGGGTGGGGCAGGATGGGGTAGACATCTGGGAGGTGCGGCAAAATTCAATCTTCCGAGCTAGATTTAATGGGTATATGTTAGTTCCCTGGAGGGTAGTTTGAATGTAAGATAAGATTTTTTGAGCAAATTTGTTTCAAATGAGGCAGACCCCTGAAAAACCATGTCAGAAGATGCTTTGGGACCATGCTCAAATCATGCTCTTGCACTGGTCTTTTCCAAAAAGGAGACCTTGTCCTTTGCTCCTAACAGGAGTCGCAACAGACTTTGTCGCACATCAGGATGGGCGGTGGGGGTGGCAGTTCCTACCAATGATGACAGGTCTGCCAGACCTTTGGGTCCAGTATGCTGTTGTTGAGTTGATCTAAATTCATCATGTTAGTCTTTGAGGGACATTCCAAATGAGTCATCCATGGCTTTCTATTATAGTGAAGTTGGCCAATCGCCATTGCAGAACCTAATTCTTACCAGTAGATTTTTGCAGTATTACCTCCTACAGAATACACAGTTTGAGATCATCTATAAGGATCAATACTGTGAATCTCTATCATGCTGGGTTCATTTTCAGCAGATTTTCGGCCCTCACAAGAGTGTTGCGAGAGTGCCCAAGAAAGTATCCCTTCAAAAGGTGAACAAAACGTAGAGGAAATTCACCGTTTTGTTTTTCCAACCCGTTGTCTCCGGGTTTCGGAGACGTTTGCGAACTGTTCGAAATTTTTTTGCCCGGATTCGAATCATCTTAGAGGCATCTCGAAAACCATGGCAAAGACTGATGTACATAGCCAGACTGATGTTGCTAATTTGCTTTTCTTTTGGTCATAGTTAATCACCCGATGGGTGACCTGTGACTGTTTTTCTTACAATGTCAACTCTCAGGACTTGCATCGAGTCCATCTTTCGACGTCTGGGCTGTACTGCTGAGGACAAAGTGGCATTGGTATCTGACATCCAAAACTGTTGGTAGTTCAACAACAATGATCATCTTTTGATCTACCTCCCAAAACCAAAATACACCTTACATTTGATCAACCTCCCCACACAAGAACACTCAACATATTTTGGGCACCAACCCCCCCCAGAAAAATCTAGATGAGCTTCCGAAATCTGTGTGGTCCAGTTCCTTGGTTCCGCTCAGATGATGGGTGGATAATCTGTAGGACCTGCCGTGTGGTTGTGGAAGTGGCATCTCTGAAGCGAACATGATGGTGTCAGGGGCGCTCAGGGAGAACCGCTGGAGGAACTGTTCAGAGTTTCCTTGCTGCTATCCACAACTAGACTGGATAATGGAAGGAAACATGGATTTTACCCAAATATTTTTTTTCAGAGAGAGAGCTAGTTAGCACACTTTCTTTTCACGTACATATTGTCAGGCAGGATTCAGAATTTTTTAAACACAAGTTCAGGGTTTTTGCTCCTTTACGGCAGTTTTGGGGCTCTCCGGCAGTTCGAATGAGCAGTACTCAAAGACCTATATAGTTGGTTCCTCTGTGTGAGGAGTTAATATGGTTACAGTCCCCTTATTTATCCTTACTCAATTTCAAACAATCTCTATCAACCTACCAAGTTAATAAGTCTACCAAAGAGATCCAAAAAGATTTGCCTACGTAGAAATAAGGAACTTGCAGAAATCCTCAACTGTGTCATTGAGAGGGACAAGGCCCCAGTTGCTTCTCGAGTCATAGCTGTCAAAGGTATTTGGCCATCATCGAGCAGCGAACCAACGAGCTTCTGAAGATGTATGATTCCTTGAAACAGGACCCACTCTCGGTACTTCGGCCCCTTCAAGACTGGTGATGACAGTTGTTTGCAAAGGGGTCCTGATTTGTCCTTGCCCCTATGGCAAGATCTATTCCCTACCCCTCGCTCTTTGAAAATGGAGTTCTCTTTCCAGCATCTCATCAAGAGTTATCCGAATGATGACTTCCCATTTCTTTGCTTTTTATTCTGTATCCCTTTACCCACTAGAAGTCAGACCATGCTTGCCACCAAGCCTTCTACACAATTTGGTTGCAGTGGTTGCAGCACATAAGTTGAGAGTCAAGGAAGAAAGTAAGTTTGAATTTTGAAACACTGCAAGACCAAGTCAAAGAAAGCAAAGGTGCGTCTAAGTATCAGGACAGGTTTTTCAAGGTTTATGTGTTGGGCTTGGATCTTCACTTTTTTTTTGTAGGGCGGAAGCAGGCACCAGGCAATCGATGGCATAGCTGGAAGTGGCTAAAATGCTGTGGTGTTGGCTGGTCATAGCATTTAGAAACAAGATGTTTGAACACCCATCTTTGGTGGGGGAAACCATCTCTTACAGCTAGATGTAGTAAGATTTTCATGTCTCAGTTCCACCATCATACATACCCCCCGCAGCTCCAAGTTCTCCAGGATGATGATGAGTACGAGAGTACAAGGCGCCTGTCCTGGGAAAGATCATCGGGTTTCTTTTTTAGAGATTGAACTTCGCTGATCGTTTCACACGTATTTGTGCTTCGCGGATGACCATTCCCCTTAAGTATACATGACATTCAAATCAAAAGTAGATTGTGCCTCGATGATGAGCAGAGAGCATTAATGAGGATCTGGGAGGATTCTTTCCAGACCTTTTTTTCCTTTTTTTTCTCGTCCACCCGGCGGCACCCGTTTTCTTTTCAGAAGCTCAGGACCACAAGTGTTGGTTTCCTACTAAACGATCTAAAACGAACCATTTCCAATCCTTTTGGTACCAGTACCTAATCTTTAGACACTCCAATGTAGAGAGTTGTCTCGAATATGGCTTTTATCTATATACCCGCACATGTATGAAACCCAATATCATGGAAAACACACTTGTCATAGTTGGAAGAGTTCAATTGTGTGGATCCATTTGGGCTATTTCAGCTACTTGGGACTCTGAAATCATGGGAGATTTTCCGTTTCTCAAGCGTAAAAACTAAAAACTGTTGGTTTTTCTTGGCTGAAGCAGATTTCCCATGCCTAACATGCTTGTTTGGATACTATCAGATCCATGGGGACCCCAAAACAACCCGCGGTAAAAATTTCCCCCCGATTGGCGGGCTAGGCCAGCGCGCACGGGGCAAACTTCCACGAGTTTGCAGATCAAACTGCCCAGTACCGTGGAGGACCTGGGACGGGTATGGACAGCATCCTGTTGTACTAATCCTAGCAAGGCTTACTAGGGATTTATTAAATTTGCCTAGGTTTTCTGTGGATTTAGTGGGGATGTACTGGTCATTGAGGGATTTTGATTTGGCCAGTTTGGAATGGGAGAACCTTGAAAGTGCTTTGAAATAGCTGACTTTCTAAAGAAATCTCTTTGTCCCATGTCAACCCATGTGATCCATGAATCTAGGGTCTTGACGGTGATGACCAGACTTTGGCAATGGGGAATCGCTAGCTGGATCTTTCTCATCCACCTTTATGTAACCCCAATAGTATGCGGTTTTTCATCAATGACCTCATACAAGCTTGAGCCAGAACCTCTGCAAAGACACTACAGGAGACTACACTTCAAACTTCCCTTGATTTTGATGTTCTGATTTTTTGTTTTGAATGAACATCAGGTGGTCAAGTGGGGGGGGGGTGTTG
This sequence comes from Breviolum minutum Mf 1.05b.01, assembly GCA_000507305.1. Lineage (NCBI taxonomy): Eukaryota > Dinophyceae > Suessiales > Symbiodiniaceae > Breviolum > Breviolum minutum. The sequence goes on along the minus strand of DF243071.1, from coordinate 2,642 downwards.
TTGCGTATCATTGCGAACTGCTTCGCAAGGACTACTCAGATGATGAAGATGATGACGATGAGGACGATCAGAGGCTGGGTTTGGATCTTCGTAAACCTGCATGATGAAAGGTCTCCAAGGGATGATGCAACCCAATGGGGTTGCCAGTGTTCTGGTTTGCGCGGGGTGAACTTGCCATGAGAGGAGTTGACTGATTCTTTTCTCGACTGGTTTGACTCACCGTTTAATCCCTTTGCTTCGCAACTTGGGGGGAGGCCTTTCACAAGAGAAGAGTTGAAGACAAAGGCCAACAAGAATTACAACAAGAAGCAAAAGAAGCCCAGGAGATGGATAACTTGGCCGATAACTTGGGTTGGTTGCGAGTTTAGGGGAGGTTGGTTTAGGGCTACGGTGGTAGCATGTGATATATTTAGGCAACCCGTGGTAGTGATGCATTGCAAGTGTGTAGTTGATTTCAGGCCACTTTGATCAGTGTTACTTCATACAGCTTTAGATGAGAAGTGTCAAAAATCACCAGAAAGACCTTCTTGTAGTCGGATGTTGGTACCATTCATGTTTAGTGCTAATCACCTCGCATCAGCAAAATGACTGGGGCAAGAAGACAGCTGTATATCCCACTGCTTGAAAGTGCGCAAGAGCGGTAGCTTACACATCTAACGAGCATCATTGATACACTGATACACTCCAAGTCTTTGTTGCTTTTCAAAAATCCATCCATGAAAAATTGGCCTGTCCAAGAGAATGGTTTCCTATAACATTCCAATCATCTTTTCTACTGAACATCACTTGCTGCTGGAACTTCTTTCCACTTGGAGGATCACTAAGCGTTTCCAGATTGGTTTGTAGGTATGGTTATTACCCAACGGTAGTTGTGTTATAAGGGGTGGAATTCCACTTGGTGCGGGGTGGCTGAAAAATCATCCTTGAGCTTGATGAATTCTTACCATTCACTTAGATTGATACCGACACGGACCTTCTTTTAAAGGCCATGTGTACTGACGTACCAAGGCCGCACTTTTTGTGTATGAGTTTGAGTATGATTTGAGGTTGGATTCCCATGGATTTTGAGGTTGGATTCCCATGGATTTTGAGGTTGGATTCCCATGATTCAACAGAAAAAGGGCCCGGTTTTTTGGCGAAGGAACCGCGGCGGGCATTGATCAACATGGCTTCCGTCCGTTCGGGGGTCCGGAAAAATGTGCCGATTTAGCCAGGCCATCCCGGCAGTGAAACACTGTTCAACAAGCTGGTTCAATGTACCTTATGGTTGATACTCAGCCCCAAAATGGATGGTTTATCAGTTTATCATGGAAACCCCTATTAAAATGGATGATTTGGGGGTACCCCTATTTTTGGAAACACCCATATCAGACTCACCTGGTATCTTTCGCGTATTTTTTTTGTTGGAAGATTTTTTTGGTTACTGTGAACCCATGATTTGCTGGTGAGAGATTCTCAGCTGCTCGAGTTTTTATTGGTGGTCCCTCCATGGAGATTTTTGGATTTGGGGCGTGATTCCCACATTGCTTTTACATTTTGTCATGTCATGTCTTGTAATGTTCCAAAGGAAGTTTGTTGGTGATGGTAGGTTATAATTCTGAGGCCCTTGCTCAAACAAGCCGAGCTTTTGGCTATGGTGACAGAACACTTATCTCTATCTATCAATATATGTCTATCTATCTGTCTTTCTATCTATCCATCCATGTATCTATCTTATTCTATCTTTCTATCTACCTGGAGTAATGAAGCCCTGGCTCTTTGAATTGAGGAGTTGAACTTCAGCTTAGCAACCTGTCACTCTTGTGGTGTACCACCCCTAATTTTTCCCAGCCTTAACCGAGCTAGGAGTAAAAATCTCCTTCCCGCGAAAAATCCCGCATCGACGATCCATGATCTTAAATGATCTTAATCCATGAAGTCCAAAATAGGGGATTTGACCACTGCCTGAAGAATACTTGCCACTACAACTTTACAACCTGTCAAAATAGTCAAAGCTACGTTTTGTCGCTGCTGCGATGCTGGACCCCTGGATGCAAAAAATAATACCTTTAACAAAACATCATGTTTTAGGGCCCTCTTTCAGTTGTAAAGGTTTTTTTTTCCCATCATGGTTTTCGCTTTGTTCGTTAGGTTTTCATGATTCTCGGAGTGTTTCCACTGTGTAGACTCAACAGTTTTCTATACAAATCACCTGTCATACAAATCACCCCCCAAAAAGCCATCAGCAAGGTCGACGGTTTTTACGGGTGCCCGTTTAACGGGTTCCCAAAGAAAACCCACCAAAAACACCAATGTGGTTGGCTTTCGGAGGTGCCAAAAAGTTGTGGGTGACTTCTGTTGGATGCTTCAGAAATCCCATCTCCAAGCCACCTGGGATGGTGCTAAAACCTTGTAAATAATGGGATAAACTACCAACCAACCTCAACTGGTGATCGCCAGATTTCTGAACCATCAACAGTTTCATCAGGGAGTCTTGAAGTTTTTTTTTAGAAGGGATCGATGTATTAGGTATGGTATGTCAAGGTGAAATATTTTGCTATGAAAACTAGTGGATGTTGGTTATTGTTGATTCTTTTTTCGTGTTGGAAATATTTGTCAGAATTTCTGCGGGGTTGGCGGGGGGTATAGCAAGAGCACACTCC